>JAJIBD010014480.1:0-22516 GCA_021461705.1 Cryptotis parvus | reverse complement strand
GGACACCTACTGCTGGACCCTGCCTGGGAGAAGCAACAGCGGAAAGTGAGTGGCCGCCCATTTCCCGATGGCAAAACCCGGGCTGAAGGCGGGCAGTTGGTTACACCTTGATGGTCAGGAGCAGAGCGTGTTTCTTGGTTTTGGGATTTTTTTTTTTTTCTTTTTGGGTCACACCCGGCAATGCTCAGGGGGTTCTCCTGGCTCTGCACTCAGGGGATCACTCCCGGCGGTGCTCAGGGGACCATGTTTTTGATTTTGGGTCGCACCCAGCAATGCTCAGAGCTTACGCCTAGCTCTACACCCAGAATTACTCCTGGCAGTGCTCGGGAATACATATGGGGTTCCAGGAACGCCCTACCTGCTGTAGCTATCGCTCCAGCCCGAGCAGAGCGTTTTTTTTTTTTTTAACCAAAAGAGCCTCCCTTGGACAGAATCAGCCTCCATTGGCCCCACAGGTGGAAGAGAAGACTGGGGGCCCCCAGAAGGACGTGGGGGGCCAGAGCCAAGGCAGAAAGGGGTCCTGCCTTGCATACGGCTGACACAGGTTCATACCCAGCAACACGGCTGGTCCCCCAAGCCCCCACCGAAAGTGAGCTTGAGTGCAGAGCCAGAAGTAAACCGCAGCACTGCCAGGTATGGCCAAGAGGAAAGAAGGGCTTAGTAAGAGGACAGGTCCTGGGGTCCACCCCACAGGGCGCATTCCCCGACCCACTGACCCAGTGTGCTGACGGCTGAGCAAGGCCCAGGAGGTCCAAAATTGGGGGGAAAGGAGTAGGAAAGAATATCCCCTCCACCCTCCACCACCACACACTTCCCTAGTTAAATATTCCCAGACGCTGGGGCTGAAGCAGTAGCCCAGTGGGTTGGGCGTTGCCTTGCATGCGGCCAGCCTATGCCAGTCCGGGTTCGATCCCGGCATCCCATATGGTCCCCACGAGCACCTCCAGGAGTAATTCCTGAGTGCAGAGCCAGGAGAAACCCCTGAGCATTGCCGGGTGTGACCCAAAAAGCAAATATATATATATATATATATATATATATATATATATATATATATATATTTTTTATTTTTTTTTTTTCCCAGACGCTAGCCTGAAGCAGGGGGGACTTGGCAGTGTGGGGACAGGGGAACTTTCTAGATCCCTTACACCATCCTGTCTCCAGTGGGACCTCCACAGTGACCAGCCCAGTTGTCAAATGAGGAAACTGAGACTCAGAAGTGCAGAGCTGTGACCCAGATCATCAGAAAACAGGGGGTACCTGCTATTAAGGCAGCATGGGGGGGTGGGCGGGAGGGTGGGGTACATTGGTGGTGGAAATGGGGCACTGGTGGAGGGATGGGTGCTGGTATACTATACCAAGAACCAATTATGAACACTTTTGTAATTGTATGTTTCACTGTGGTATAATAAAAATTTTTTTTAAAAAAATAATAAAAATAAAAAAATAAAAAAATAAAGCAAATAAAAAAAAAAGAAAGAAAACAGGACCTCCAGGGCCAGGGGCAACAGGACAGCGGGCAGGGCACTTGCTTGCACCTGTGGGACGCAGTTCACTGTGCGGCACCTCACATGGTCCCCCTGAGCACTGCTAGGCGTGGCCCAAAACAACAACACAAGAGGACAGGACCCGGTTTGCCTGACCCCCCACTCCCCAGATGCCCCTTTCTGCCACCAGGAGGTCAGCTGTGCTCTGTCCCCTGGCACAGAAACCTGACTCTGGCCAGACGGACACTCACTGCTGAGCAGCGGCACACGCCAGCTGCGCCCCAGCCCCAGGGCTCTCGGCCCTCCCAGCCCTGACCTATTTTCACTCCTGGCTTTCCAAGTGGAGGGCAGAGGGCGCCAGGGTTCCCGAGAAAGTAAATGATACCCTGCTAGGATCAGCAAGACTGGGGTGGTGGCTGGGAGCACCAGGGCACGGGATGACCATAAAGTCAGGGGACTCTGCTCCAGGCTCCTCCCAAGCCCTCCCCTGGCTTAGAGGGTCTGGGAGCCCCGAGGGCTCCTGTACTGCCTCAGAGCCAGGCTTGGGGCAGCCTCAGGCCTTGGCTTCAGCTGCCGCCCGAGACCGCAGCCACCTCCTCTCCCAGCCGGCGACAGGGCAAGCCTGCAGCCTGCCTTTATCCCCCGAGGGCTGCGGAGCTGCAGGCGGCTGCCCATTCGCCCCCAGGCTGGTTTCCTTCTCCTCCACTGTTCATTCCTGGCTCTCCACATCTTCCCTCTGCTTTTGCTCCTGCTGTCCCGCTCCCTGCCCTGTTCCGCACCTTGGAGCAAACCCGCCTCCTTTCTACCTAACATCTGCATCGACTCCATTAAAAAAATCCACACACTCTGAGCCAGAGCAGTAGCACAGCGGGGAGGGCGTTTGCCTTGCACACGGCCGACCTGGGTTCAATCCCCAGCATCCCACATGGTCCCCGAGCACCGCCAGGAGTAATTCCTGAGTGCAGAGCCAGGAGTAACCCCTGAGTGTCGCTGGGTGTGACCAAAAAAGCAAAAAAATAAAATAAAATAAAATAAAAAAAATCCAGGGGCCGGAGCGATAGCCCAGCGGGTAGGGCGTTTGCCTTGCGCCGCCGGCCCATGCCGGCCGGGTTCGATCCCCCGGCATCCCATATGATCCCCGAACACCACCAGGAGTAAGTCCTGAGTGCAGAGCCAGGAGAAACCCCTGAGCATCGCTGGGTATGACCCAAAAAAAAGCAAAAAAAACAAAACAAAACAAAAATCCAAACGGTCTTTCTCACGGAGATCCAGTAAGTGTCAGTCTGTGATTCAGGCCAGGATTCCCGGGGCAGTAGCGCCCAGGGAGCTTCCGCCGCAGCAAGGGCAGACGCTTCTGTTCCCTGACCTGTGGTCCCCCTCACTCTCCTCATCCTCTCTCCCTCCCTCCCCTGGGCCCCGCCTCCTCACTTGTCCCTTCTGCCAAGCCCTTTGCTTTCTGAATACAGTCCAGCCCACCTCCTCCTCTTCCTGAAATCCCTGATCCCAGCTGCCCTCCGGATCAAGTTCTATCTCCCTGCTTAGCATGCAAGAGGCGGCGTGAGCTGGCCCCTGCCAGCCTTCCGGTCAGCCTCTCCTTCCCGCTCGCACGCCCGGATTGCTCAGCCCGCACCTAGCAACTGTTCCTCACTGCCCAGCGCTCCCCGCATGGCAGCCTCTGCCGGGGCTCGGCACCCCACAGGCCTGATCCCACGTTAGCCTCCTGACTGGGGGACCCCAGTGCAGCTCACTCTTACTTCTCAGACTGACGTGACTGGTGGTCAGAGACCATATCACATGCAGGAAAGGAAGACCCTCGGCCGTGAGCCCTCTGTCAGGCCCCGTTCAGTCTCTGCGCTGACCAGTACCACTCCCACACGTCCAGGGACAGGAAGTCCCTCCCCCTTCGCAGTGACAGCCCTTCCCCCAGGATTGTTATATGCTTAGAGCTTGCCACAAATGTGGGGGGGTGGGGCGGGGCAAAGGGCAGTCAGGATAAAGGGACAAGTATGAGAATAATAGAAATGATCACTGCACAAAAACGGAGTGTTGAAAGTAGGTAAGAAGGGCCAGAGTGATGTGCAGCAGGCAGGGCGTTTGCCTTGCACGTGGCTGACACAGATTCGATCCCCGCATCCCTCATTGGTCCCCGAGCACCGCCAGGAGTAGCCCCTGAACATCGTGGGTGTGACCCCCCAAAAAAAAGCCAAAAAAAAAAAAAAGTAGGAGCTGGAGTGATAGCACAGTGGGAAGGGTTTTTGCCTTGCACAAGGCTGACCTGGGTTCAATCCCCAACACTCCATATGGTCCCCAGAGCACCACCAGGAGTGATTCCGGAGTGCAGAGCCAAGAGTAACCCCAGAGCTGACTTTGGTCCATAGGTGTGGTCCAAAGAAAACAAACAAACAAACCTGGAAAGTGGTAGACAGGCAAGACCCCAGCATGGACACTGTATCCGCTTTAGTTTCCTGACTTCTCTCTAGCGCTGGACAGTGGCTGAAGCCGTAGGTGACTTTATGGCCCAGAACCCTGTGGCTCCCAACAGAACAGGAGCTGAGAGAGGGAAAGGGGCCTCTGAGCTGCCCTGCTGCGACCTCTGGCCCTGCCCCGCTCTGGGCCTGAGAGCCGCCCTCTACCCCAGACCGTCACTGTCTGGTGCAGCTCGCACCTGCGCAAGGACGGCACCCAGATGGGGGACATCGAGGAGGGTTTCCACAATGGCCTCAAGCTCATGCTGCTCCTTGAGGTCATCTCAGGTGAGGGGTCCAAGTCCCTGACGGAGTCCCCAGACCCAGGGGAGGCCAGAGAACTGAGGGCCGTGGTTGCAGCTGGCTGCCACCGGGGTGGCAGGGGGAAAACGGGAAACTGGAGGACAGGATCTTTGACTCCCCTGCGGACATTTGTTGGTTTGACCTGTCCTCTTGCACCCGGGGAGAGGCTGCCCAGACCAGACAAAGGCAAGATGCTTTCACGAAATCGCCAACATCAACAAGGCCCTAGTCTTTATCTCCAGCAAAGGGGTGAAGCTGGGCCCCTTGGGTGCTGAAGGGGAGGGTCACAGGGGCTGCGGGAGGGGGAGTGTCCAGGCACCAGGTCCCCTCAGTGGCCCGGCCTCATCTTGACACTATGGCGGGGACCCACTGAGCCTTGCAGAGGGGCTGTGTGGGGCAGATTCGCCCCTGGGAGCCGACATGGAGTCTGGTACCAGGCAGATGTGAGGAGTGTTTTGAAGGAATTGAGTTCTCTTCGGTGCCAGCCTGCCAGGCGGGCAAGAACCAGGGACTGAGCATCGGGCTGCCGCTGTGTGCTGAAACAGCCCCCTCCACACACACAAGATCGTGGGCAGGAACCTTAAGATGACCCTGGGCATGATCTGGACAATCAACCTCCGCTTTGCCATCCAGGACATCTCCGTGGAGAGAGGAGCCTGCGGGGCGCAGGTGCAGGTTGGGGGTGCCCAGACCGCTGCTGTGACGCCCCTCGCCGTCCCCAGAAACCTTGGCCAAGGAGGGCCTGCTTCTGTGGTGTCAGCGCAAGGCGGCGCCGTACCACAACGGCAATGTCCAGAACTTCCACACCAGGTCTGGGCCACGGGCGCGCTGCAGAAGGCCACAGCCGGCACCCACAGCAGGGCGGGCAAACAGGAGGCGCGGGCGCAGGGGAATCGGAGCTAGCTGGGGCGGCTTCTGTAGGAGGGGAGCATTGCGGACTCCGGCCAGGTGGAGCCTCACGAGCAAAGTTGGAAGGCCCGATGGGGGCCGGAGCGATAGCCCAGCGGGTAGGGCGTTTGCCTTGCACACGGCCAGCCTATGCTAGCCCGGGTTCGATTCCCGGCATCCCATATGGTCCTCCGAGCACCGCCAGGAGTGATTCCTGAGTGCAGAGCCAGGGAGAAACCCCTGAGCGTCGCCAGGTGTGACCCAAAAAGCAAAAAAAAAAAAAAAAAAAAAAAAAGTTGGAAGGCCCGAATATCTTGAAACGGGGTGAACCAGGATATGTGAGAAGGCCCTAAGGCACTACGAGAAGGCTAGCAATGAGCTTCCATGCCCAGTGGAAGGGTGGAGATGTGATGAGGCCATTCTGTTAGGGGGGTGCCCTTGGGCTAAGGGTGGAACTAGGCCTTACCTTGGAACTGACCTTGCCTGTCTGCGGGCAGCTGGAAGGACGGCCTGGCCCTCTGTGCTTTCATCCATCAACACTGCCCTGAACTCATCGACTATGCCAAACTGCGCAAGGTACCAGGTCCAGAGCGATAGCACAGTGGGGAGGGCACAGGCTGACCCAGGTTTGATCCCACCACCCCATCTGGTCCCTGGAGCACCACCAGGGAGTGATTCCTGAGTGCAGAGCCAGGAGTGACCCCTGAGCCTTGCTGGGTCCACACCCAAAACCAGAACAATGAAAAAGCAGTCTGCGCGCGTGCTCCCTCGGCCCCCGCCCCACCTTGCCCTCAGCCGACCTTACTGCTGACCCTCCCCACCTAGGATGATCCCATAGCAACCTGAATACTGCCTTTGAGGTGGCGGAGAAACACCTAGACATCCCCAAGATGCTGGATGCGGAAGGTGAGACCCCATTTTCTGGGGGGCACAGTCCAGTCTCCACACCTATACCCCCAAATACCTTGCCCCTCACCCTGTCTCCCAGTCAGAATTCTTATTTGGGGCGACCCCAGCGGTGCTCAGGGCCTACTGCTGGCTCCATGCTCAGAGGTCACAGCTGGCAGGGCTTAGGGCCCGTGTGGCTGGGGCCGGAACCTGCCCTGTGCCTGTGCTTGAGCCTTTGAGCAGCTCCCTGGTCCTCCTGTAAGAGTCCTTCCTGCACAGACCCTCCTCTCCAGTCTCTGCCCTACCCTCACCTCTCATCCAGAAGGACCAGTGTCTTGGCCCTCCCCTAGGTAATGGCTCTGCCCTCGGCCTCAAATCCTGCACCAGGACTAGAGCCACATTACAGTGGGGAGGGTGTTTGCCTTGCATGTGACCAACCTGGGTTTGATCCCTGGCACCCTGTGTAGTCCCCCAAGCACTACCAGGAGTAATCCCTGAGTGTAGATCCAGGAGTAACCCCCTGAGCATCACCTGGTGTGAACCAAAACAAACAAAATTAAAAAGTAAACAAAAAGGGGCTGGAGCAACAGCACAGTGTGTAGGATGTTCACCTTGCAAGCGGCCAGCCCGGGTTCGATCCCCACATCCCATATGGTCCCCTGAGCACCGCCAGAATAATTCCTGAGTGCAAGAGCCAGGAGTAACCCCTGAGCATTGCCGGGTGTGACCCAAAAAAGCATAAAGAAATAAATGAATAAAGATCCATCCTGTGGCCTCTCTGCTTCTTCTTTCAGACCCTGTGGGGTCCCGGGTGTGCCCTGGGTGGGGCAGTCAGTCACACCACACGGGAGCCTCGGGCACCTCTTTATTGCTGTTAGAAAGGGTGGCTACAATTATTTCTCTAGGCGTGGGCAGGAAGTCTGGCCCCAAGCAGGGCACCCCAAATGCAGTGCCTCAAAGGACAGCTGGGCAGGAAGCTGTGGGGACAGAAAGCACAGACCCTCCCTCGACCTGCGCCGTCCAGCTCAGCGGGCTGCCCCGGCTTCCACTGCCTCAAATACCCACTGGACCCCAAGAGGATCCAACAGAGGCGGAGAGGGGGAGGGGGAGGGTGTCCTCTGAGCCCAGTGCCCTGTGCTCAGCCTGTGCTGACCCAGTGGCACCCTTGGACGTGCTGGGCCTTTCTCCCGGATGTGCAGTCGAGTCGGACGGGGCTGCCCTGGTCACACCAGGTTGTGAGCTGTCGGTCTCTCGCCCACCACTGCCGAACTGGCCATGGTGTTCACGCCACATGCCCCGGAGCCCCGTGCAGGTAGTAGTAACCCTGGCAGCGAGAGGAAGGTTGTGACGACCCAGGAGGCGCCTGGAGGGAGGGGGGCTGTGTCCACCCCCCCACACCAACCTGCTGGCCCCAGTCAGGGCCCCAGCTGTTCTTGATGGCCCAAAAGGGGGGGGGTGGAGGAGCCTGGGGAGTGAAGCACGTGTTGGGGTCAGGGCGCCCCCAACTGGCCCCTTGAGAATCAGCTGTGCGACAGGGCAGGACAGAGAAGGTGGCCGACCCCAGGCCACACCCCAGAAAGGGCCGCCTCTACGCCACCACCTTCGCTGGTCTCTCCGTGAGGACCGGATGGGGACTCACGGTTGCCGTAGCCCACGAGCAGCACAGCATGGTCGATGAGCCAAGGACTGCAGAGCGGCCGCAGGGGGGGGCGATGCCATGGCGGTAGAACTAGGAGGGACAGAGTCAGGGGGCCCGAGACAGCGGGAGGGAGCGGCTGGGGCGCACCTTTACCTGCATGCCAAAGGCGTTGATGGCCACCGAGATGGGCCCGTTCTTGGCTAGCCAGGCTGCCAGCTCTGAGACAGGAGGGCTAGGGTTAGGGGCGCCTGGGCAGGAGCCAGAACCAGCAGACCCCCACCACGGCCCTCGGTCGCCCTCGCTCACTGTGCTCCTTCTGTCCCCCGACGCCCTCGGCCGTCCTCGCTCACTGTGCTCCTTCTGTCCCCGCCACCCTCGGCCGTCCTCGCTCACTGTGCTCCTTCTGTCCCCCGCCGCCCTCGGCCGCCCCTCGCTCACTGTGCTCCTTCTGTCCCCCGCTGCCCTCGGCCGTCCTCGCTCACTGTGCTCCTTCTGTCCCCGCCACCCTCGGCCGTCCTCTCTCTACTGTGCTCCTTCTGTCCCCCGCTGCCCTCGGCCGTCCCCGCTCACTGTGCTCCTTCTGTCCCCCGCCGCCCTCGGCCGTCCTCTCTCACTGTGCTCCTTCTGTCCCCCGCTGCCCTCGGCCGTCCCGCTCACTGTGCTCCTTCTGTCGTTCCCCCAGCTGCCCTCGGCCGTCCCTCACCGCCTCACTCACTGTGCTCGTTCTGGCTCAGTGCCACCGAAGTCGTTGATGAAGACCTTGGCCTTCTTAGCTGAGAAGCTGCAGGCCTGCACGTGGCCCCTGTAGCCATAGTCGGCCTCTGTCTCCAGGCCTCCTGGAGGGGAAGATGAGGCCCCGTTTCCCATACTGACCCCAGACCACAGGCACCTTCTCAGCCTGCCCAGAGATAGCGAAGTGGGACTCTGGGCTTGGCCTGCTGTCCGGTCCCCCACCCCATCTGTCCCCATCCCGTCCCTGCTCATGGCCCTGGAGTCCCACATTCAGAGTCGGACATTCCTAGATGGAAACTCGAGCAGCCCCCTTCCCCTACCCCAGACCCAAACTCGAAGCTTCAGGCCCACAGAGCAGGGCCAAGCACAGGGCCATGGCCTCTGACCCTGGAGCAGGGCTGGCGAGGCCCTCCCCAAAGCTCAGGGGCGCCCTCCAAGCAGCATCAACACCAGTGCTCAGGGGAGCCCTACGAGGGATGCCCAGAGGCGAGCATCAGCCTGTCCCACAGGCGAGCATCAGCCACCCTCACTCAGCCAATACTACTTGCAAAGGTACTTGCTTTGCAGCGGCCAACCCGGTTCAATCCCGGCATCCCATATGTTCCCCTGAGCACCGCCAGGAGTCACTCCTGAGTGCAGAGCCAGGAGTAACCCCTGAGCATCACTGTGTGTGACCCAAAAAGAAAATAAAAAACTCACAAAACAAAAACCAACCCAATTCAGCATTAGGACCCATCCTGGGACTGATGCCCCCCTCCACACTGGCTGTCAGGAAAGGGACCCCCATTGCTGCGTACCCAGAACCTTGATGGCCAAGTAGGCGTTGGAAGGCAGACCACCCAGGCAGGCTTTGTCCGTCTTGTCGCAGTCCAAGAGCTCTAGGAGGGGCGGAGAGATAGTCCAGTGGGTGGGGCGCTTGCCTTGCACACAGCTGACCCGGGTTCGATCCCCAGTATCCCATACGGACCCCTGAGCACTGCCAGGAGTGATTCCTGAGCACAGAGTCAGGAATAAGCCCTAAGCACAGCCAGGTGTTACCCAAAAAGCAAAGAAACAAAATAAAAGTCGGGAGACAGAAGCAGGCTCTTAGGGGAGCCATGGAGGGCTGGGCAGGTGCTCACCCCTGCTCTGAGAGGGACAGCAGGTCCCCCTGCTTCAGGAACCACTGGCCTTCGATGTTGCCCCGTGACCGAGAAGGCCCAGCAGGAGCCACACATGCCCTGCAAGAGAAGGTGGTCAGGGCCCAGCCCGGCCTGGGGCGCTCCCAGCCCCCTCTGGCCCGGCCCCACCTGGTCCTTGACTGGGGTGACAGCCCCCTGGTTCCTCCAGTCCCACTCAGGAGGGATGTTCCCGCCTACGGGCTTGGCCAGGCGCATCTTCATGCCCGGCTCGTCCTTGAGAAGAGGGTTCAGGTAGATGGTGCGAAACTCCTCCTCTACGGACAGTGGGGCGAGTCACAGCCGGCCCCTGCAGCCTGCCCGTCCAGGCCCCCGCAGGTGCCCGGGCCCTCCCCTACCTGTGAGGTCACTGAACTTGGTGACCCCGTGCCGAGCTGTGCCCTGGTCCAAGGACTGGATCTTCTGCACGAACAAAGTTACTGGCGAAGACGGACATGCGCCACTGAGCCTCTGAGAAGCAAAGAGCAGGAGGCTCGTGCCAGCTCACCGCAAAGGGGTCCTGTGGCGACAGACTGAGGTGTCTCTGGGAGAAGCGGGGCTCGGGGCCCAGCCAGAAGCTCTTTTCAAGGTCAGAACGATAGCAAAGCGGGGAGGGTGCTTGCCTTGCACGCCCTAGGTTCAATCCCCGTTCCCACATGGTCCCCCAAGCACTGCCAGGAGTAATTCCTGAGCAAAGAGCCAGAATAACCCCTGAGCATTGCGGGTGTGATCCAAAAAGGAAAAAAAAAGTCAGACCCTCGGGGAGGGGTGGAGGAGGGGCCCATCTAGATTTTTTTCTTCTTTTTGGCTTTTTTGGGTCACATCCGGTTATGCTCAGAGTTTACTCCTGGCTCTGCAGTCAGGATTTACTCCTGGCAGGCTCGGGACCCTATGGGAGGCTGGGGATCAAACCTGGATGGCCGCATGCAAGACAAATACCCTCCCTGCTCTTCCATCGTTCAGGCCAACCCCCATCTTGATTTTTTTTTGTTTGTTTTTTGGGTCAGACCCAGCAATGCTCAGGGGTTGTTCCTGGCTCTGCATTCAGGAATTACTCCTGGCATTTCTTGGGGACATATGGAATGCCGGGGGATCGAACCCGGGTCGGCTGCGTGCAAGGCAAATGCCCTACCCACTGGACAGTCGCTCTGGCCCGTATTTTTCACCAGAAATCAAGAGCAGGCGTGAGCCATTGTAGCTGTTACAGTGGGAAGGCAGAACCCAAAGGGACCAAGAGGACCCCCCCACGGACCCTAGGGAGGCCACAATGCTGGGGTCTCAGGTCACCCAGATGGGAGAAGGGCCCAGAGGCGGCTGTTTGATTCTGGAAACTGAGCAAGAGCTTGCAGGCTGAGGAGGAGGACCTAGAAAGGGCGGGGTCGTTTCCCTCCTCAAAAATCAAGCCTTGAGGGGGCACCCTGCCTCCCCCCCACCCAGCCACAGGGTGCCGAGGCCGGGTCTCACCCTCCTCTGTCTCGTAGGTCCGGTTGTAGGTGATGGCGAAGTCCTTAAAGATGGACGCCATCTTCACGGAGAAGTCCTGCAAGACAGAGAGGGCTGTGGAGCAGCGGCCCAGGAGGCCAGGCTGCCCAGCAGCCACGGGCTCCCACCTGCGGTGGCAGATCCTGGTTCAACAGCGGCAGGTCTGAACTGAGAGTCCCGTTCTGATCATCTGGGAAGGGAAGGGTGGGAGGCGAGGCGAGGCTGAAGCCTGCGGAGTGCCCACCCCCCCCCCCCGCTCCGCCCCCCCCCGCCCCCACACCTGTGACCTTGGTGTCCACTGGCCTGCAGTCCCTGCGGAGAAGCATGTGCTGTCCGAGCTCGTCCAGGACTTGAAGGTGCAAAGCTGGGGAGGAAAAGGATGCCAGGCGGGGCGGCGGTGTTTCCAGCGTGCACCCCCAGCCCTGCAGCGTGCTTCCAAGCCCGAGCTGTCACCTAGCGTCGCGGGCTGGAGGGCAGGGAGACCCCGACACTCACCAGGGTCTTCTTGGACACAGGGAGCTGACACACCGTGGGGTCGTTGCAGGGGGCTCCTCCAGGGTCGCCTTCAGCGAATACAGGGACCCCCGGGCGTCCTGGACAGAGGGGCGGGTGAGGTGGCCGCGCCACTCCCCTCGGCCGGACCTCCGCCACCCCCACCCCACCGGGCGTCATCTCTGCTGCCCAGACCCCCACCACCATCCTACCCCAGCCCCCCAGGACCTAAGTCCCATTCCCAGGGAAGGCAGCCGGTGACCTCCGTGCTCTCACCCGGCGGACACGGCCGCGCACGGCCCCCAGCACCGCCCGCGTCCCCGCAGCCCGGTTGTGCATCTCCAGGGCGAAGCGGGCGGGCGCCAGCAGCTGCGCGGGCGGCGGCTCCCAGGCCTCAGCGTCGGGCCCGGGCGGCCCGGCGGGGGCGGCGGCGGTGGCCCGGAGCAGCCCCAGCAGCGACAGCAGGGCCAGCCAGGGGCGCCATAGCGAGGGCAGAGCCGGCGGCCCGAACGCACCGACGCGCTGATCAACCGACCGGCCGGCCGGGGGAGCCGCGGTCACAGCGGCCGCGTCGCTGCGGGGCGGCGGCGGGCGGCGGCCAATGGGCGCGGGCCGGGTGCGCCTGCGCGGTGGCTGGAGGACGCCGGGCACGTGGGGCGCGCGGCTGCGCCGGACCCCGAAGCTGCGCTGCTGCCGGGTGCGACGCGTCCACGGCTCTCGGGGATGCCGAGAGGGCCTGGGAAGGACGCCGGGAGGGGGGGGAAAGAGTCACGAACTCTTCTTGGCTTTATTTTTTGTTGCTTTTTCTGATATGAACGATTTATTACTGCGAACTTAATTAATAGTATAATGGACGCAGTATAGTGGCACTTGCAGGAAGGGCGGATTTTACTTTGTTATTGCTGTTTGGATCACACCCAGCGATGCTCAGGGTTCCTCCTGGCTCTGCACCCAGGAGTTACTCCTGGCGATGCTCGGGGGACCATATGGGATGCGGGGATGCAAGGCAGGCGCTCTACCCGCTGTGCTATCGCTCCGCCTCCTTCTTTTTTTTTTTTTTTAAATAATTTTTTAATTGAGTCACCAGGAGATGCACAGTTACGAAGATGGTCTTGATCCGGTTCCGGCCATGAGCGTTTGTGGCAGGCAGGGTCCCTGGACCCCTGTGCCGAGAAGTGGCTGGGGTGGAGCAAGGCTTGGAGAGGCGGGAGGTGGGTTCCCGATGGGGCTAGAACACAGAGCTTTGGCCTCAGGGCCTCTCAGCTCAGAGCCCTTCTGGGGGCCCTGCGAACTAACATGTTGCAGGGGTCATGATCACGATCTTCCGTTGATCATCTATTTGCAAGAGCGGGCACCAGTAATATCTCCATATGTCCTATCTCATGCCAGTAGAGCCAGGGGCATCGGCTTGCTACAGGAACATAAGGAGCCTCAAATCATTATATTAGGTCATGGGAATGACCTAATATAATTGTTACTGGAATTTGGCATATCAAATTCAACACGAGAAGCTTGCCAGGCTTGCCGAGCGGGAAGCAAACTCTTTTAAACACCTCCAAATAAAGCATTTATTGATGAACCACGCTGGCCAAGCGGCTGCACGAGCCAGGCTGTGATGGGCTGGTCTGCTGGGTGGAGTTCTGATGAGAGGGAAGTCCAAATGTGGAAAATGGTGGCGCCCATGGAGTGGGGGGTGGTCTGGCTTGTTGTGAGGCTCTGCCGAGGTGGTGGGCCAGGGCTAGAACCCGCCATGCCTCCCGACTGCCTCATGAGCGGCTGTGCACAGGGAGAGCAAGGAACAGCTCTGCCCCATGTCTGAGAGTCTCTGGACCAGCATACCTGGGCGGATTGAGGAAAAAAACTGCTGCAGGGTGGGTGTTGATAATCCGGGCTGTGACGGGCTGATGTGCTGGGTGGAGTTCTGACAAGAGGGAAGTCCAAATGTGGAAAATGGCGGTGCCCGTGGAGTGAGGGGGTGGTCTGGCTTGTTGTGAGGCTCTGCCGAGGTGGTGGGCCAGGGTAGAACCCGCCATGCCTCCCGACTGCCTCATGAGCGGCTGTGCACAGGGAGAGCAAGGAACACCTCTGCCCCATGTCTGAGAGTCTCTGGACCAGCATACCTGGGCCGGATTGAGGAAAAAACTGCTGCAGGGTGGGTGTCGATGATCCGGGCTGTGATGGGCTGGTCGGCTGGGTGGAGTTCTGATGAGAGGGAAGTCCAAATGTGGAAAATGGTGGCGCCCGTGGAGTGAGGGGTGGTGGTCTGGCTTGTTGTGAGGCTCTGTCGAGGTGGTGGGCCAGGGCTAGAACCCGCCATGCAGGGTGTGAAATGAAAAATTGCGGCAAGATCTTCCTAAAGGGGCCGGAGCGATAGCCCAGCGGGTGGAGGGCATTTGCCTTGCAGGCGGCTGGCCCATGCCAGCCTGGGTTCAATCTCCGGCATCCCATATGGTCCCCCGAGCACCGCCAGGAGTAATTCCTGAGTGCAGAGCCAGGAGTAACCCTGAGCATTGCCGGGTGTGACCCAAAAAAGCAAAAAAAAAAAAAAAAAAAAAAAAGATCTTCCTAGATTGATGGGCTGGAGCGATAGCCCAGAGGGTAGGACATTTGCCTTGCACCGCGGCCGGCCCATGCCGGCCCAGGTTCGATCCCGGCATCCCATATGGTCCCCTGAGCAACACCAGGAGTAATCCCTGAGCATCGCCAGGTGTGACCCAAAAAGCAAAAAAAAAAAAAAAAAAAAAGATCTTCCTAGATTGTTGAGGCGAAGCAAGGGAGATGTTTTAAGGAAATCAGGGCATTACAGGCGGTGGAGGCTTAGAGTGGGCGGATTCCTTCAACCCTGACTGGAGGCGGGCCTGGACCCCTGTACTGCCTGTCGACTGCACTTGCTTCCCTTGCTGGCGACTGCTTGGGTTTCATCCTCTATGTAACTTAGAGTCTCCCGAGCCTGGCTCGAGGTCGCCCCTGAGTGCAGAGCTAGGAGCAAGCCCTAAGAACCACCAGGTGTGCTCTGGCCCTATGAAAGAAATAACAAAAAAGAAAAGGCTGGTTGGATGACTGGCGGCCTTGGCGTGCCCTGAGGGCTGGAGGCCAGCATCACTTCACTTGTTTGGGGGCCACACCCAGAGATGCTCAGGGGTTACTCCCTGGCTCCACACTCAGGAATTACTCCTGGTGGGATGCTGGGATCAAACCTGGGTCAGCTGTGTGAAAGGCAAACGCCCTCCCGCTGTACTATAGCTCCAGCTCCTCACTTCTCTTTTTAACAGGGTGCAGGTAATGAGACTCCCCAAAGGGTCCTAGCAGAAGAGCCCAGAAATGCCTGGCGTCAGGAAGCACATCTGTGTCTGTGTGTGGCCACACCCCCCCACATTCACCGACCCCATCTGCCAGAAGGTCCAGAGCTGAATGAAGAAAACCAGAGGTGAGGCCGGAGCCATAGTACAGCCGGTCTGCGTTTGCCTTGCACACGGCCCACCCAGGTTCGATCTCCGGCATCCCATATGGTTCCCGGGCACCACCAGTAGTAATTCCTGAGTGCAGAGCCAGGAGTAACCCCTGAGTATTGCGGGTGTGACCCAAAAAGCAAAAATAAATAAATAAATAAACCAACTAGGGGTATTGGCTCTTCCAGCTCCTTTTCATTGAACCGCATCCTCTTAGCTTGTCTCTCTCCTTGCTTATTCCCACTCTGGAGATGTTTTCCAACACTCACTTCTCCCTCCCCTCCCACTCCTCACATTGTTCTAAATAAGTTTCAATTAAAAAAAAGATCTCGAGGGGCTGGAGCAATAGGACAGCAGGTAGGCGTTTGCCTTGCATGTGGCCCACTTGGGTTCAAACCCCAGCAGTCCATATGGTCCCAGGAACCCCAACAGGAATAATTCCTAATTGTCAAGCCAAGAACATCACCAAGTGTGACCCAAAATGCCCCCAAACCCCTTGGGGTATCAGGGCCATGGTGGGGGTTAAGGTACCTGTCTTGCACACAGCCAACTTCGGTTCCTTTCCAAGCCCTGAGAGTTGGGACCCTGCGCATGGAGCCGGGAGTAAGCCCTGAGCTGGCCGGGTGCAGCTCCACCTCTCGCCCCCAAGCAAATCAATGCCCCCAGCAGTGTGCCTGTGGATTTTTCTTGGAGACTTCCAGTGACCCACACGGATGTCATATTGTCCTGGTGGGACACAGTTATGTCATTAGGGTCTCCTGTCAAGCGTCTGGGAGAGGGAGAATTAGCCCTGAGCACAGGTTTATCATCAGTGGAGCAAGAGGGAAAACTACATTTTATTTCGGAGGGCTGGGGCCACGCCCAATTGTGCCCAGGGAATACTCCTGGTTCAGTGCTCAGGGATCACTCCTGGCAGTGCTTGAGGAATCATATGTGGTGCCAAGGATTGAACCAGGGTCAGGCAACTGCAAGGCCAAGTCTAATATCTCTATGGCTCTATTGTATTGTATTGTATTGTACTGTACTGTACTGTATTGTATTGTATTGCTTGATTTTTGGTTTTTTTTTTTTTTTTATTTTGGTTTTAAAGCCACTTCCAGCACTGCTCAGGGCTCACTCCTGGCTCTATGCTCAGTTATCACTCCTGGCGGTGGTGCTCAGGGGTGTCATATTCGGTGCCAGGGATCAAATTCAGGTTAGCTGTGTCTGAGGCAAGCATCTTCCCTCTGACTGTCTCTCCGGGTGTTGTGCTGTGTCTTGTGGCCTCGCTTCTGGACCTTGGACAGTTCCCCACACTGCCTTGGAGGGTGGCTTTGGGATCCACTGACCGGTCAGGCCATGGGGGGCCTGATTACAGAGCAGGAGTTTAGGAAGGCATGTGTGTGGTGTGGGCGATAATAGGAGGTGAGGATTTCAACAGGTTCAGCCATGGGGAGAGGGAAAGAACCAGGAGCTGGGAGCAGGGCGGGGTGGGGAGAGGCAGGAAACACTGTCACGCCCCATGATGACGGGACTGAGCAAAGTGAAGGGAGGCGGCTCGGCAGAAAGAGAGAGGAGTTGCCGGAGCAGAGCTTAAGGCTGAGGGCTGGTCCATCTGTCGTTACTCGGTTGCACGTGAGCAGGAGGCGGACGGACCTTCAGTTATCGTGGTCTTGAGCAGTCCCTGAAGGCAGACAGACCTTCATTATCATGGTCTTGGGTCCGAGGTCGCCAACGTGAGTCTGTTCTGGTCAGTGCCCATCACCAGAATTGTCTTGTGTCTTTGGAAACTTGCTAACATCCCACAGCCACACAGGGAGGTGGGCAAACCTGCTTAGAAAGATTTGTGCCGAGGGCCTAACCCCACTTTTTCCTTTTGCTTTTTGCTCTTGGGTCACACCGGCGATGCTCAGGAGTTACTCCTAGCTATGCACTCAGGAATTACTCCTGGCGGTGCTCGGGGGGACCATATGGGATGCCGGGGATCAAACCCGGGCCGGCACAGGCCGGCCACATGCAAGGCAAACGCCCTACCCGCTGGGCTATCGCTCCGGCCCCGCAGCTTCATTTTTTAAAGCAATACCACAGCAAACAGGTGCTTGCCTTGCATGACTGGCCAGGGTTGACCCCTGAGCTCTGTCAGGAATGTCCCCTGAGCAGAGTCAGGAGTAAGCCTTGAGCACCATGAGGTATGGACCAACCACACCCCCCTGAAACACTGCTGCCCTTTGTCCAGTCGGTCAGGACCTCCATCCTGGATTGGTTCCCCTGCGCCCAGCTTGCGGTTGGCACTGCCTCATCTCTCTTGAACTGCTCATCAATTTCTCTTTTGAGGGCAATCATGATACCGAATGGTGTTTCTGGCTACTCCTGGTGCTGCTGGCACCCAACAGGGAGTCCTGCAGTTTGAGCCCTGCCTTTTTTTTTTTTTTTTTTTGCTTTTTTGGGGTCACACCGGCAGTGCTCAAGGGTTACTCCTGGCTCTTCGCTCAAGAATTACTCCTGGAGGGCCGGGCGATAGCCCAGCGGGTAGGCGTTTGCCTTGCGCCGCCCGGCCCATCCGGCCCGGGTTCGATCCCGGAATCCCATGTGGTCCCCGGCACCGCCAGGAGGTAATTCCTGAGCGCAGAGCCAGGAGAAACCCTGCTGCTGGGTGTGACCCAAAAGCAAAAAAAAAAAAATACTCCTGGCGGTGCTCGGGGGACCATATGGGATGCTGGGGATCGAGCCCAGGTCACCCAGGTCGGCTTTGTGCAAGGCAAATGCCCTACCTGCTGTGCTGTCGCTCCAGCCTCAGCCCTGCCCTTCTTGACCCCTTGGGGTTTTTTTTTTTGTATTGTGTCACACCTAGCCACACCCAGGGGTTACTCCTGGCTCTGCTCTTTGGAATCAGTCCTGGTGTTGCTCAGGGGACCATATGGGATGCCCGAGATTAAGCGCAGGTCTGCTGCGTTCAAGGCAAACGGCCTCCCTGCTCTAATATCACTCTAGCCGGTCTTTGTTTCGTTTCCTATTAATTCCTCATCACTCAGACACTCGAGGATGTTGGCTTTTCCACGTGCTGCTGAGCCACACCCCGGGACCCCCCAGCTGCTCTGGTGTTGTTCTCTTTGTGTGTGTTGTGTTGTTTTGTTTTTGGGTTACACCTGGTGATGCTTAGTGGTTACTTCTGGCTCTGCATTCAGGAATCACTCCTGACTGTGCTTGGGGAACCACACATGGTGTGCCAGGGATGGAACCGGCAAGACCCCCCCGCCCCTGAAGCATTGCTCCGGTCCCTAGAATATTGTTTACCAGTCACTCAGCTCCCCTCAGCCAGCCGCAGGGGGGTGCCCTGAGTGTCCCCCTGCAGGGCAACGGGCGCTTAGGTTGATCAAAGCACTAGCTGGGGTCTTTGTCGCAGTGAATGGTGTGACCCCACAGCCCCCGTGTATTTCTGGGTTACAGACTCTGAGAGAGAGAGAAGGGGACACGGCCGGGCACTCCTTTGCAATGAAACCCAAAGACACAGCCCTGACAGACTGACAGACACCATCTGCTATTATGGCCCTACTCTGACACCCACGGGAGACTGGCTCTGGATCCCTCTGGGTCTTTGCTGCCTCAGCACCACATTAGTGACCAGTCCTGCGGGGCTTGGAAGCACCATGGCCTGAGCGCGACTCTCAGAGCTCTGTCCACCCAGGGGTCTGGGTGAGCTGCCCGTGTGTGGGGCAGAGGGAAGGGTCTGAGGGTGCTTGGCAGCTCAAAGGGGCGTCTGGCGTGTTCCCTGGCACCGCTAGCTCCTGGCTCCCGCCCGCCCGGTCCCCCCTGGGACCTCTGCTTGGTCTTCTGCGCCCGCAGCAGGTGGCGCATGCGTCGCCCGTTGCTGCAGCCAGAACAGCATCTCCACGCGGTCGTGCCGCATCTTCTCCAGGTAGTTGCGCCCCTTGAAGGTCACGGGCTGGCCAAAAGGGCCTCAATGTCCTCCAGGAGGGTGATCAGGGGCCTCTCGGCGCGCCTGAGCATCTTGTAGAGGCTGGCTGCGCGCCTGACTCTCCTCGAGGAGGTGCCAGGGTCGGCGGCCCTGCCGGAAGAGGCGGTTGGGGTCGGAGGCCTGTCTCTCGAACCACTCCAGCTTTCCCAGCAGCAGCTCGCGCCGCCGGATGCTCTCCAGGGCCTGCTCCCAGGCCTTCACCAGCGAGGGCAGCTGCCCTGCGTGGGTGTTGGAGCTGTACTTGAGGGTCATCTCCAGCTGTTCCTTCTCCGGCACCTCCAGCATGTTCCACAGCCGCTCCAGACGTAGCTGCAGATCCAGGAACTCTTGCGGCTCTTCCTCCATGACCCGCTGCCTTCGCTCGCTGTACTCGGTCAGGCCGCCCCAGTTCCATAGTCCGGGCATGAAGTCGGGCTCCCTCGTCCTGTAACAAGGGAGGTGGGTGCTGAATCATGGGGAGTGCGCGTCGGGCGGGGGCGGGGCCTTCTTGGGCGCTTCCTCTTGATACATGTGGAAGATGGCGTGAGGAAATCCGAGTCCCCGGAGCGCAGGTAGCTGAAGTAATCACCCACAGACACGGTGGCTCGCCACCAGTTCAGCCACGAGATTCTCTTGGCATAGCTGTCCCAGCCTTGCAGCCCTTGGGATGACGAGAAGGAGGCCATCTTGTCCGAGCTGGACTGCAAAGGGTAGCCTCTCGACCAGGCGATCCCGGCCAGCCTGGGGTTGATGGCAGCGTACTGCTTTCCCGGAAGAAGAAAGGCCGAGGTCAAGATGGCTGAGGGTCGGCGATGAGCCCGGCTCTTCCACCACACCTTCCTGCTCCAGCGAGAAGTACTTGGGGAGGCGCAGTCCATCAGCTCCTTGTACACCTCCCGGATGCTGCTGCCCAGGTAGTAGTCCACGTTCATGCTGTCCAGGAGCTTGGCCTCCAGCTCGCCACTCAGGTGGTTGTACAGGAGCCCCCGGCCTCCACGCAGTAGGTGCTCTCCAAGCTTCTCTCTGACACCAGGACGGCTGCTCCCTGGACGACGCCCTGGCTGACCTGCATGGTAAAAGTGACCGGCTGGGACTGGTCTTGTGGGACTTGCGGGGCAGGAGCCCACCTTGCTCGAGGCTGCTGCGGCTTCTTCCAGCTCCTTCTGCTTCTCCTGGAGCCCTTTCAAGCGATCGGCTCCAACCTGGCACCGCGTCAGGGCCCCCACGAGTGGGGACAGGCCCGAGGGCAGCAGTGAGGAGCAAGGCCGCTCCAGTTTCCGGCTCTTAAGCAGTTGCTTTAGGTCCTCCGCCACGACCCCAGTGGCCAGCTCGTGTTTGCTCTTGGCCACCAGGATCAAGGGGGAGAGGGGGCGAGGGAACCGGGGGGATGCCCAGAATGTCCGCCAGCCTCTTGCCTTCCCGCAGCGAGGGCATGGACTCGGCCTTCCGAACCAGGAACCAGGACCGGGGCGGGGTGGGGGCCAGGGCTCTGGGCAGGGAAATCCTGGCGGCTGTTGCTTGGCGCTGGGGTCTGATCCGCAAGGACCTGTAGGAGGGCCAGCTCATGGGCAGGGAGGGCAGGAGCTGCAGAGGCTTCCTCTTCCTCAGCTGGGGGATGGATTTTAATTCCTTCAGGGGGTCCTGGTCGGGCTCCGCGAGCCCCCTCAGGCACCGGGCGGCTGAGTTTAATGAGGTCGTTCAGGGTGAGGGCGGTGGGAGGGCGCCGGGGCGGCCCCGTGCTGCGCGGCAACGGGATCCTGTAAAGCCTCAGAGCCCCCGTCAGGGCCCTCGGGCGCAGCGTGTGGACGCCGCCCTGGGCCTGCTCCAGCAGCAGCTGGTCTTGGAAGTCGGTCAAGAGGCCTCGGTAGACGTCGGGGCCGGTGAGGAGCTCTGCGCAGTCCCTGGCGAGGCTGGCGGCCAGGCGGGGTGAGCATGGCGTTTCCGGTGAAGAGGGGGCCGGCCGGCCGGCGTGGCCAGCGTGCGCAGGTGGTGGAGGAAGAGCTGCTCGCTGCCCAGCAGCACGTGGGCCTGCAGCCGCTCGCGCAGCCTCTGGTTGTCCAAGTGGCTCAGCCCGGGCTCGGCGGGCGGCTCCCGCCAGCCACACTTCAGCTCGTCCAGGATGACGCTGGCCAAATGGCTCCGGGCCTCGGCCGACACCTGCAAGGCCAGCTCGCTGTTGGCCAGCCGTTTGGCCACCTGGCGGCACAGCGACTCCTGCGTCAGCCGGTGGACGGGCAAGGGCAGCACTGGATCCGGCGGGCGGCGCTTCGGCGGCTCGGGCGGCGGCTCCCGGCGAGGGAAGAGCGTCAGCGGACGCAGCATCCGATCGTAAAGGTGCCGCAGCTCGGACTCATGCTTAGCCGGATCCATCTCCGCGCTGGAGGCGCCGACTTGCCGGGCAGAAGGGGCGACTCGGTTACTAAGGCAACCACGGTCCGGGTGCGCCTGCGCAGCCCCGAGCGCCGTTCCGCGCCGAGGGGCGGGGCCTCAGGGGCAGCGCGCGCACCCGGGCGGAGCCTAACGTGGCTTCCGGGGGCTCCGCCTCCTCCCGGTCTCCGCGTTTGCACTTCAGGACTGGAGCTGTTCAAGCCGTCCGGAGTCAGGATGGCTTCGGACACCGGGGACGGCGGGACCGCCTGCACGGTGAGGGCGTCGTCAGGTAGGCCCTCTGCCCCTGGGACGATTGTTAATTCGGGAGTGGGGGGAAGGACGTGACCCCAGGTCTGGAACCTCCCCACCCCGCGCTCCCACCCCGGGTATTTGAACGCGTCCTAGAGTGGCTGGACCCTGGATGGTGGTACTGGGGGTGCTGGAGTTCTAGGAGTGTTGGTTCTGGAATGATCTTGGGGTGGGGAAGGGGCGTGGGAGTTTTCCACCCCTAAGGGGTGGTCTTCAGGAAGACCCCGAACAGGAGCCTTAAGAAGGCCCCGGCTCTCATGGCTGCTTCCTGCCGCCTTGGTAGCTGGAGTTCGCGGTGCAGATGACCTGCCAGAGCTGCGTGGACGCCGTGGGCAAGTCACTGCAAGGGGTGGCAGGTAAGAAACAGCCCAAGGCCTCTGGGAGGTTCCGGCAACTCAGACCAAACCTATGGCCTGTTTCAGAGACAGGCTTTGAGGCCAAGAGAGAGACAGGGACGCAGGTGGGGACATGCTCAGAGACCCAGAGATCTCCGGCCTGCCCTGGCAGTAACCCTCCTTGGTAAAGTCCGGCAGTCACCAGCAGATGCCTGGGGAGGGACTGGCCAAGAGTAGCCCCTCCTGTGGCGGCAGTTCTGGAAGACAGCCAGCCTCGGCTTGGCAAACCGCATGATCTCCACAAAGCAAACAGCCTGGGCCCCTGTCCTGCCCACTGCCCTGGAGGTGACCCTGCTCAGAGGCCAGGGATCAGTCCCCGGCGGCTGGGCTCAGGTGGCAAGGAGTGGGGTGCGGCTGACCTGCCCTCAGCGGGGTGAGCTAGTGGTCAGCAGATGTGCCTGGTGGCCTGGGTTCACTCCTCTGCCCTGCCCCCCCCACCCCCAGCCCTCTTGCTTGTGACTTTCTGTGCCTTTTTCTTGGACATTATGAAATAGCATGGGGGCTGTTGAGATGATCCATCCATTAA
>JAJIBD010014479.1:0-23515 GCA_021461705.1 Cryptotis parvus | reverse complement strand
TCTGGGCTGTGCAGGAGGGTGGAGCGACCGCGCCCTCCAAGCCCCGGGTTGCGCCTTCCATCAGCTCCTGCGCGAGGCAGCTGGGTCGCGGGGGCGCTGGGGCCCTCTCCCCGAGCCCTCGCGCTTTACTCTGCCTTCACTTTCCATCTTCATCCCGGCCACGGCAGGGCGAGCATGTGCGCGGGGCTCACTGCATGGACGGCTCACTCGGGCAAGGCGCGGCGCAGAGCTGCCTCGCGAAACGAAACGGAAAGAGCCTCTGCACGTCCAGAAGCAACATGGCGGCTGGGGGCGGGGCAAGGCAGTCGGGGCGTGGCCTCGGAGCCGTCAGGTGAGGCTCCGCCCCTCGTCCCGCCCTCTCCCCTCCAGACGCCCGCCTCGATTCCGGATTGGTCCGGTTCCAGCGCCGCAGCCCAGGCGGCCGCGCCGGGCGCTCGCCACTTCCGGCGCGTTAGGGCTGTTGGTTGGGGGCGGCCGCGAGGCGCGAGCTGGAGGCTCCGGCGGTCTGCGCGCAGGGGATGCTCCGGGGGCGGCGGCAGGGCAGGCTGAGGCGGCGAGGACAGCGCGGGCCCGCGGGCCTCTCCTCTGGAGCCGGCCGCCGGGCCGCGCCGCCGACTCGCTCCTCCGCCGCCCTCACCTCGGGGCCCGCCGGCGCTGCTGAGCGCAGAGGCCGGGATCCCCTGCCTGGGCCCGTCGCCTCCCTCGGGGGTCGGGCCCGGGCGGGTCCCCCCTCCGCGACCGAGCTCCATTTCCTGCTTTTTTTTTTTTTTCAGTTTTTTCCTTTCAGTTTCCTCGGGGGAGGGTTGGGTGGGTCTGGATGAATTGTTCCGGGGTCCCCGATGAGGCGGCCCGGGGGCCGCGCTCGTGTTAGAGGGTCTTGGCGGGGCCCGGCGGGGAGCGGTTGTGGGCATGGGCAGGGGACTCCGCGAGCCTGCGGGAACCATGACTTGAAGCGTGGAGCGGGACGTGTCCGGAGCCCGAGCCCCTCCCCCGGCCAGCATGGTAAGTGGGGCCTCGCCCAGGGCCCCGGGGCTCGGAGCCATCGCTGTGTCGGCGGGCCCGAGAGGGCGCGTGTCGAGCCGCAGTGACACACGCGGCGCCGCGGCCCCATCCCCACCCCGAGGGAGTTCCCGGGCCGGGAGGCGTCGCGCCGCGCAGCCCCTGCGGCTCCCGCTGGCCCCGGCCGTGCCGAGGCGCGGACGACGTGCGGGCAGGCCGAGGCAGCCTTTGACGAGCGCCCCGGCTCCCGCTCCCGATTGGGGCGGTCGGGCCCCGACCGAGCCACCGACCGCCCAGGTCAAGGTCACTTCTTGGGAGTGTGTGGCCAGAAGTGATCCGGCGAGGCCGTCAGACTTGAGCGCCCAGCGGAGCCCCAGGGGTGAGGGGAGATGAGAAAGACGGGGCTGGATTTGCAGAAGTTGCCGATATGGAAGCTGGACGACGGGTGCCGAGCCGGGAACGGGGGTGTTGCGCGTCCTCCCACCCCGGCTTTCCTCTCTCGCGACGTGGTCCGGCCTTTACCCCTGGGAGGACCTGGAAAATGGATCGTTGGCCACTTCCAGCTCTGACGGTTCTTTACATAGTCGCCCCAGATAAGTCTTCCTGCAGACTGTGTACTCGCATGTGTTTTCATGTGTTTGTCTTGGTGCTGTAATGGCTCCTGAATCCCATCGTCTGCTGCTGGAGGTACCCTCGGAGATGAAACCGTCTGGTGCGTGGTCAGCCCTTGGGGACTTGGTGATTTCCCAAGTCTGTTTCCGTGCCTCTGACAGCTTTCCTGCTTACCCATTTCCATCCCCGCCAGAATTGGGGTTTAGCAGAGAAGTGGACACCCTGCTGTGTTCTGTCTGTAGCATTCCACACTGTGATTAAAAAAAATTGAGAGGCCCGTGAGCTCTTGAGTTCTGAGCAGAGAGAAGACCTTTTGGGGTACATGGCCAGAAACTATCAGGGCTGTTTCTGCTTTTGCAGTTTCAGTTTTGTGGTCAGTGGTGGTCCTTAAATATTACAAACACGGTATTTTGGGAGAAGCACCGCATTCACATAACTTGTGAATCGCGCTCTGCGCCTCTGGGGGGTCTCGGAGTGAACCCTGCCCGACTGGGGAGAACAGATCCCTAGGCCGCTGCAGGCTGGGTTTAGAGATGGGAGTTCTCTAATGCATAGTCCGAGATACCAGGAACAGTATTTAGTGAGAGATAAGAGTAGTACTTAGAATTTTTCTTTCACTGATTAAAAAATTAAAAAAAGGTGTACATAACCTGGCGGGAGAGACAGTACAGAGGTTAAGGTGCTTGCCTTGCCTAGGGCTGGCCCTGGTTCTATCCAACCCCTCTTCCCCATTCATTAGCAAAATCTACCTTTTTAATAATTTGCAAGTGTGTCTCAGTAGCATTTAGTACTTCCACATTGTGCAAGCAGCCCGCCAGCCCAGGGAGGTTTTTTTTCATTTTGCAAAATGGAAACTATCCATTGATTAGCAACTTGGCATTGCCACTTTGTCTTTATGGATTTGACTACTTTTTGATCTATCCTCCGCGTCTCTTGTGATCAGATTCTTTCACCCACCAGTTTTCTGGCTTTATCCATGGTGTACCATGGATCAGAATTTTCTTCTCTTTAAGGCTACGTAATATCCTGTTGTGTGTGTGGCTGCTGGTGAGCATCTAGGTGATGTCCACCTTTGACCTGTTGTGGGCAGTGCTCTGAACACGGGAGTCTGAATCTGCCTCTGGGTCTGTCATTCACCACTGCTCTAGGCCAGACTCTGGGGAGTACTCGCCAGGTGAGCCAGCCAGCGGTGTCCTCCCACTGGGAGCTCACAGGAGCCCCAGCCAGAGCATCAGTGCCTATTCAACTGGCTCAGCGCTTAGCTCGCTTCCAGGTTTCATTCATTTGTAGTTTTGTGTGGTGCTGGGGAACACATGCAAGGGGTGTGCGCTACTACCATGTCTTGGTTTCTTTTTTTTTTTTTTCTTTTTTGGGTCACACCTGGCAATGCTCAGGGGTTACTCCTGGCTCTGCACTCAGGAATTACTCCTGGCAGTGCTCGGGGACCATATGGGATGCCGGGATCGAACCCGGGCCAGCATGGGCCGGCCGCCGAAAGGCAAACACCCTATCTGCTGGGCTATCGCTCCGGCCCCTGTCTTGGTTTCATTTTAATTGGCAACCAGGAGCGTTCTAAAAATGACCACCGCTGAGCTGTTTCAAGTTCCTTGATCTTTATACTTTTTTTTTGTAGCCTACACTTAATTGGAGCATATAGGGAGTGGCTGCCACCAGAGTGAGTCGAGTTCTTCCTGCCTTGTTGACACCATCCTTTCCTTTTTGGGTCACACCCGGCAATGCTCAGGGGTTACTTCCTGGCTCTGCACTCAGGAATTACTCCTGCCAGTGCCCAGGGGACCATATGGGATGCTGGGGGTCAAACCCGGGTTGGCCGCGTGAAAGGCAAACACCTTATCGGTTCTCACAATCAAAGAAACCAGAACCCAGTCTATCTTTTTCCCACCCCCCCATCTACTTCTTGCTGACTTCACTTCTTCTGGTTTTTGCTTTGGGGCCACACCTGGTGGTGCTCAGTGCTTACTCTAGGAATCACTCCTGCTGCTGTTCAGGGGACTGAATATGGGGGTTGGATCCAACCAGGATCAGCCCCCTACAAGCCCAAGGCTTTACTCCCATACTATCTTTCTGGTCCCTGACTTTTTTTTTTGGGGGAGGGCCCATACCCAGCTATGCTCAGGGGTTACTCCTGGGTCTGCACTCAGGAATTACTCCTGGTGGTGATCCGGGGACAATATGGGATACTGGGGATCGAACCTGGGTAGGCTGTTTGCAAGGTGAGCACCCCATCCACTGTATTAGATCTCCTGCCCCTGACTTAACATTTTCAAGAGTATTAGTAGGTCTGTAATGTAAAATTCCGAGCCTTTTAAGACTTCAATTCTAATATGAACATGGTATAATATGATAAAACTAGTATTACCTTTTTTTTTTGGGCCATACCTGGCAATGCTCAGGGGTTACTCCTGGCTCTGCACTCAGGAATTACTCATGGCAGTGGTAGGGGGCCTTGTGGGATGCCAGGGATCGAACCCAGGTTGGCTGCATGCTAGGCAAATGCCTTACCTGCTGTACTGTCATTCTGACCCCCCAAATTAGTTATTTGTTGAGTGCCTGTTAAAGCTGTTTTTCTGGGGCTGGAGCGATAGCCCAGTGGGTAGGGCGCTTGCCTTGCACGCAGCAGGCCTCTGCCAGCCTGGGTTCCATCCCGGGCATCCCATATGGTCCCCGAGCACCGCCAGGAGTAATTCCTGAGTGCAGAGCCAGGAGTAGCCCCTGAGCATTGCCGGGGTGTGACCCAAAAAAGGGGAAAAAAATAAAGCTGTTTTTTTTTTATCTTCAGTTGAACACACCAGCCCCATTATGTGACATCATAGTGTTCATATCAGAGGGGAAGATTAACTCTGTGATTCTTTATTGTTAACTGCTGGAGTTGACACCTAGACCCCAGGTACTGCTGTACTCCAGAACTTGGGCTCTTTGCCGGCTTCTTATGGAAGAAGATTAGGAATGTATTCAACAGTTTTGTGTAGTTCTGAGAGAGAGGTTAGCGAAACTGGCAGTTTAAAAGAAACTGCCCCTCTCAGACGTAGGATCTTGACTTGCTGCCTCTTGTTACTTGTCTTCCCGTTGTTCGTCAATTTGCTCCAGTGGGCACCAGTAATGTCTCCATTCGTTGGGAATGAGGTTCATTATTGTCACTATTTTTGGCATATTGAATACACCACAGGTAGCTTGCCAGGCTCTGCTGTGGCTCTGGGTTTATCCCAGGGGGACCAGTCTTTTCTGTGCCAGATCATCAACCATCCAGGGCCCACGGGCAGAGCCCTGGGTGTAGACAAGCCTGTCTCCTGTCTGCCACCTGGGTGCCGCAGCCACACCTGCAACACCTCGAGGGGCAGGAACTTGTTGCCTCACATAGGTTCACTGTCTTCCTGTTCATCATCGATTTGCTCGGCGGGCACCAGTAACATCTCCATATGACCTATCTCAGCAGAGTAGCGCAGCGGAAGCGTGCTGGGCCCATATGACCTGTCTCATACCTGGCCCGGATTAAAAAAAGACTGCAGCAGGGTGGATCTCGATGAGCTGGGCTGTGATAGGCTGGTCTGCTGGGTGGAGTTCTGACGCAGGGGGAAGTCCGATGTGGAAAATGGAGGTCCTCATGGAGTGGAGGGTCGCCTGGCTTGTTGTGAGGCTCTGCTGGGGTGGCGGGACAGGGCTAGAACCTGCCACCCCTCCCGGGCACCTCATGAGCGGCTGGGCACAGTGAGAGCCAGTAGCAGCTCTGCCATGTTTAGATTTTATATAAATTATGTTTATATTATATATAAATTATTATATATGAATTATGTTTATTTTTTTTTTTTTTTTTTTTTTGTTTTTAGGGCACAGGGCAGGTTACTGGTGTGGCGGTGGGGGGGCGGGCGCGGCAGAGGCGGGGCGCCGCGAATTATATATAAATTATACACTTATATGTCGGGAAGCGCCGTCGGGGTCCCCGACAGTGTCAGGACAGAGGTTCTCTTCTACCTCCGAGGATGCGCCGGGAGAACAGATGAAAACTCACGAGTCCGTGCAGTTCCAAAAAAGGCTTTTAATAGTACAAAAGCTCTTCCATTGCACTCCAATATAATGAACAAACTTTAGCTCTGGTCCGAACTTAGACCATACAAAAGAGCCTAAGTCTCCCACCAAAGAGAGAGGATCTCACCCTAGCTGAGTCCTACCCAGAAGATGGAGCAAAAGGCCAAAGATCAAAAAGCCAAAAGCAAAAGGCTAAAAGGCCCAAAGTCAAAAGGTTATTATACATAGGTTATTATTTTTTCTCACATAGGTTATTATTATTATTATTTTTTTTTTATCATTTTGGGTCTCACCCAGCAATTCTCAGGGGTTGGTTACTCCTGGCTCTGCACTCAGGTATTACTGCTGGTGGTGCTTGGGGAACCATATGAGATGCAGAAGACCGAATTTGGGTCGACCATATGCAAGGCAAATGCCCCCGCTGTGCTGTCGCTTAAGCCCGTTGCTCCAGCCCCAGTTAACAGTTTTGTGCTTGTGGCCTAGAACAGTTGGGGTTAGCTTTGCTGTATCTGCATTAGGTTGACTCAGTTTGGGTTGAGAACTCCCACGGGTTCATAAGTGGGGCGGTATCTCAGAGGTTCTCAATCAGAAAAATTGGTACTTAATAGTGAAAAAAAACTGTTGCTTATTATGGAAGTTTCATATGAAATAACTCCCTTGCTGGTGGGCTCCCAGGCATGCCCTGCGCAGGAGTCTAGGGCACTTCTGGCCAGGGGTTCACTGTGAGGACTGAAAGATGAGGTACTGCATGGACCCTTCAGTGTCAGGGTTCACTCATGCCCCCACATTGCTGCTCGGGACCTCCAATACCACATGCAGCAGTGCTTGGGGGGTTCCAGTTCTCAAGGGAGCATGTGCGGGGCATTGAGGTGGGGGGCCGGCAACAGAGGCAGGCACTCTATGCCCTGTACTATCTGGGCTCCGGCTTAGCATTTCTTGAGTTGCTCAGAATCTTTTTTGCTTCTCAAGATTTCTTTTTCTTTGGGTGGGGTCACACCCTATAGTGTTCAGGGGTTACTTCTGACTGTACTCAGGGGTCACTCCTGGTGGGGCTCCGGGACCATTTGGGATGCCGGGCTCAAACCTCTGTTTGTGTGCAAGGTGAGCACCTTACTTGCTGTACTATCTCTCTGGCCCATAACTTCCTATTTTTGAATGTCCTCTTCTGTGAGTAGTCCTTGTAGGGAGGCAAAACTACTCCTGTGGGGGTGTCTCCCACTTGGCCATTGTATAGGGAGATGGCAGGGATAATACTCAGAACTGTATCTCTGCATAAATAAGGGTAGTCAGAGAGACAGGTCACATATCAAGAAATAGGGCCGGAGTGATAGTATAGTGGGGAGGGCGTTTACTTTGAATGCGGCTGACCTGGGTTCATTCCCTGAGCACCACCAGGAGTGATTCCTGACTAGAGCCGGGAGTCAGGAATCCCCTGAGCATCGCTGGTTGTGACCTCCCACCCCCAAAAAAAGAGTAATAACTTCAACAGTGTTTTAAAGCATTAGGTCATGACTTGGTTCAGAGATTACTGGATAAAGTAAGACCAAAAGCTTAAAAAAAATGTCTTGGGGGGCTGGAGCCAGAGTACAGCAGGTAGGGCGTTTGCCTTGTACATGGCTGACCCAGGTTCTATCCCTGGCAACCCATATGGTCCCCTGAGCATTGCTTGGTGTGACCCAATAAGCAAAAAAAAAAAAAAAATTTTTGGGTGACCTCTCAGGTGTTGTTCTTGGCTCAGTGCTCAGGGGATTTTAAGTGGTGTTGAGGATTTGAACCTGGGTCAGTAGAAAGCAAGCACTTTAATCTTTGCACCATCTCTCTGGCCCCCAACCAAAAATCCGTTAGTGTAATTGAGAGAAGTAACACTCTACTATAATCTAGAGCTTCCAGCACCTCAGTTTATTCATGGGGAAATTTATATACTTCTGCAATAATATTAAAAATCCCAGGGCTGTAGATAAGAGACTTAGTTTGGCATACATGCTGGAGACTTTGCATGTATTAATTCAAACCATTCTAAATGCTGTATGGGGGCTGGAGGCGATAGCCCTGCGGGTAGGGTGTTTGCCTTGCACACGGCTGGCCTGTGCTGGCCGGGTTCAATCCCCGCATCCCATATGGTTCCCTGAGCACCGCCAGGAGTGATTCCTGAGTGCAGAGCCAGGAGAAACCCCTGAGCATTGCCGGGTGTGACCCAAAAAGAAAAAAATAATGCTGTCGGGAGATAAAAAGTTAATTTATTTTCCACTTTGTAGAGGAGAACATTCAGGGCAAGATAGTAAAGCATAGCCTCCTGCGGTGTGATAGAAAAGGGATTTGAATCCAGCTGAGTCGAGTTGGTGCTTCTTGGTCTGTTTCTGAGCCACACCCTGGGCCAGCAGTGCCTACTCCTGCCCAGTCCACTTGGTGCTCAGGAACTTCTATCCCCAGATTGAACTGGGCTTCCTGTGTGCAGAGCCTTCACCCTGCCGCTGAGCTCTCCAAACCAAGAGAATCAGGGTCACTGTTGGTACCTTCGAGCCTTCTACCCACTGCTCCTAGGAGTCAGTTTAGTGAAGAAGTTGGGACCTATATGCTCACACAAGACTCAGGGTGGCAGTTGAACACTAAGGTACAAACGTCATCTGCCTGAGAAGGGGCCGAGGAAGACCAGAGAAAATGTTGAGGACGAGCCCTTGAGTCTTGAAGGCAGAGGGCGAATATGACAGACAGGGTCAGAAGCACAGCTCCTGGAAGAGTGCCCCAGCTTATCCAAGCTGAAATAATTGAGAGCCAGTGGATTCTGCAGTGGGGATGAGAGGCACCTCGGAAAGCAAGCATAAGATGAGGCAGATGGGACAGGGAAGAGTACAGCAGTTAGGGGCACGTGCTCAGCATGTCCCCACCTGGCTTTGATTTTGTTTTTGGTTTTGTCAGGGGGCCACACAGGACTATGCTTAGAGCTTGCTCCTGAATCACTCCTTACGGGGTGTAGGGGACCAGGAATTGAACCTGAGTGAGCCAAGTGCAAGGCAAACACCTTTTCTCCGGTGCTGTCGTCTGTCTTGGGTGAGGTGACCCCAGCAGCACTTAGCCCTACAGCATCCAGGTTGCAGCGTCTGAGACCCCCAAACACTGTCCGGTTCATCTGCTGTGGTGCCGCTGGTCTGCAGATGGGGAAAGGCTGAACCCCGCTGGTCTGCCGCCTTGGCTGCAGTTGCTGCTGGGGGCGACAAGCAGGACATGTGCGGCGTCAGGTCTGAGAAGACCGAGGAGCACAGCCCTGCATTTCCCCTTGGAGAGCTGTGTTCTGCTAGGCCCCGCCATGACCTTAGGAGCCACGTCCACATTAGCTCATCAGGAAAGCAAACTGTTCCACCTGGCAGTGCTTGGGCTGCTCCCAGCCCAGTGTTCAGGGTTCGAGAAGCCATATTTGGTACTGGGGAGCAAACTGACAAGGCCAGTACCTTTTCAGCTGTACATTACTCTCCAGCTACTGTTATGACTTTATATACTCAGTGTTATTTGTGAGGTGAACTTTTTGTTGTCCCTTCCTGGTGAGATATTAACTCCTTCGTGCTCTGGGCTCTCTGGTTCGTGCAAAGTGGGCTGCTGCTGCGTTTGAGATGGCCATTGGTTAGAACAACTGGTCAGAACTACAGGATCTTGACGAGTTTTGCTGTTTGGGTTGGAGGCTGTGTGTCAGGGCAAGGAGGGGACAGCATGGCTGGGGCTGAGGGAGGGAATTCTGACAGTGGGCTGCTTTGCCTGAGCTCTGCTTAGTCTCCCAGCCCATTAGCCAACCAAGCCCAGGGCCACCAGTTGACTTTTTTTGCCCTCTTCAGAAATCACCTCTCTGCCACATTCAGTGTTAGCCTCTTCGATCCCTTCAGCTGCTGGCTTCTCTCTTGACCCCTAAGACAAGTGCTCTGCTCCTTTCCTGAAACCTTTTTTTTTTTTTTTTTTTTTTTTTTGAGTCACACCTGGCGATGATCAGGGGTTACTCCTGGCTTTGCACTCAGGAATCACTCCTGGCAGTGCTTTGAGGGGACCATATGGGATGCCGGGATCGAACCCAGGTCGGCTGTGTGCAAGGCAAACGCCCTACCCGCTGGACTATCGCTCCCGGCCCCCTGAAACCTTTTATTTCAGCTCCCTTAACGTCCATGATACTGGTTAGTTCAGTCGTTTTTGTTGTGTTTTTTTTTTTTTTGGGGAGGCTTCGTGGGTCTCAGCACGTGGTTCCTTCCCAGTGTGGCTGTGTTCAGGTGGGTGGGGTGTTACTACGCAGTGGTGCTTGGGGAATCCTGTGGAATGGGCCTTGGACCCAGGCTTCTGGCATGTAAAGCGCCATGGCAGCCCTTTGAACCCTTCTGTCCCTTATTCTCATGGTCAGCTGTGACCTGCGTACCGTGGAACTGCCCTCTCCAGCCTCGGACACCAGATCAGGCAGCAGTCTGTTACCGACTCTCCCCTCTTGATGATACACCTGCCTTGACTTGTGCTTCCTCTTCACAACGGTCAGAGTTTATTTGTGTTTGTTTGGCAGCAAGTTCTTTTTCTTTCTTTTTTTTTTGCTTTTTGGGGGTCACACCCGGCAATGCTCAGGGGTTACTCCTGGCTCTGCACTCAGGAATCACTCCTGGCAGTGCTCGGGGACCATATGGGATGCTGGGGATTGAACCTGGGCCGGCACAGGCCGGCTGCGTGCAAGGCAAACGCCCTACCCGCTGGGCTATCGCTCCAGCCCCTTGGCAGCAAGTTCTTGTCTTTGCTTTCACTGTCAGTATCACTGTATCACTGTATCACTGTCTTCCCATTCATCATCGATTGGCTCAAGCGGGCACCAGTAACATCTCCATATGACCTGTCTCATGCAAGTAGAGCTCAAGGACACTTGCTTGCTCCAGGAACATAAAGAGCCTCAAACCATTCCATCAGGTCATGGGAATGAGGTCTATAATTGTTACTGGTATCTGGCATATCAAATACGACACGGGTAGCTTGCCAGGCTCTGCCGTGCAGGTAGCATACTCTTGTAGTCATCTCTAAATCCAGCATTTATTGATGAACCGCGACGGCCGCATGCAGCCGTGCCAGCTGGGCTGTGATAGGCTGGTCTGCTGGGTGGAGTTCTGACCAGGGGGAAGTCCGGATGTGGAAAATGGAGGTCCTCATGGAGTGGGGGGTCATCTGGCTTGTTGTGAGGCTCTGGGCCGGATTAAAAAAGACTGCAGCAGGGTGGATCTCGATGAGCCGTACTGCCAGTACCTTGGCAGTTTCCACGTTCCTTAGCAGCTGTCATCTCGATTCCTGCTAGAGCTGCTTCATGATGCGCGGATGCCACTTGATCCCAAACACCTCATGGCGCACGGTCCCGTTGTTGGGCGTGAGTGTCCATCTGCTCAGAGCTGTGGGAAGTGCACAAGACCTGAATTTCCAGTGTAACTTCCTAGGACTCCACAGATGTCTTGGGATCTCTTCTCAAGACTTCTCAAGTTATACCTTCTTCTTGAGTCACAGCAGAATACTTCTTTGGGGAATGGTGGGTAGTTTTCAATCTCTGTGCAGCAGGTTCTTCCTCTGCCTCAAAGGCTTTTTCTTTAATGTGCACAATTTCAGGGTTATCAAAGACATAATCTATTTGGGATTTTTAAGTCACTAGTTTGATAATTTCTTTGCTTATAGCTAGGGTTTCAAGTCTGTTTCCCCCTGGTTTTGGAGCCACACATGGCTTGTTCCTAGATCTGCTCAGAAATCAGCTCTGGGGGCGGGCGGAGGAGCCCAGCGGTAGGGCGTTTGCCTTGCATGCGGCCGGCCTGTGTCGGCCCGGGTTCTATCCCCCGGCGTCCCATATGGTCCCCTAGCACCGCCAGGAGTAATTCCTGAGTGCAGAGCCAGGAGTAACCCCTGAGCATTGCCGGGTGTGACCAAAAAAAAAAAAAAAAAAAAAAAAAAAAAGAAATCAGCTCTGGCAGGGCTTACGTGCTGTCCTCTCACTGGCTCTTAATTTATGGTGCAGAAATTTGAAGAGCAGCTCCGGCTCCTCTATTCCCACCCACTGACTGCTCCAAGCGGGAGGAGGAATTCGTTCCCTTAGGAGTCCATATTGGTCACAAGTCAGCTTTCAGAGGTGTTTAGGTGTGACCAGGAGTCAAGCATGAAAATTTAAGAAGATTAAGGAGGACTCTTGCGGTTAGTGAGTGATAGCACTGTATTGGGAAAGAGGTGAGATTGCTGGAGTCTGAAAACAGAAAGTTCTCGGGCTTTCCAAAAGCCTTGCAGCCAGTATTTTCTCACAGAACAGTATTTTCTTTCTTTTTTTTTCCTGTTGATTTTTTTTCCCCTTTGGTCCAAACAGCACTTTCCCCTTGGGCAGGAGAAGTGGGAAACAGATGAACCGAGGGTGTTGTTAGACCAAATGCTCTCTGCTTGCCGGAAGACTCCAGAAACTAATTGCTGTTGGAGAACTGCTGGGGACCAGTTGGGAGTGGGGCCACCAAATGCAGAAACCCACACAGCAGAGAGTGAGCGAAGGGAAGCCGGGTGACTGACAGAGGGTTGTTTGTGTTTGGTGGTTACCCTCTGCCTGCCTGGCCTGGATTGCTGATAGTCATGTTTTATCTCTTAGATACACCTGCATGCAAGGTGTAACGTTGGTTTCCATGGTAGATTTCAGTTCCCAGTTCCCATGGCACATGGCACTTAGGGAGCATAATGTTGGTGGCTTGTTCAGTGTTTTGTAGCAAATTGTTAACCTTCTTTTTCCCCTGTGTTAGCTTCTGTTTTTTTTCTGTCTTCTAAAAGACTCCTTATTTGCTTCTAACATAGAGGCATATTAATTGAAGTGTAACCCAGCAGCCGTCTGGATTACCCAGTCAGCCATGGCCCTGGAAGTCTTTAGGGACACATCTGACTGTTGGGAGGGCCCCAATGGGTGTCCCCAGTGATGCTTAGAGGATGGAACCAGGGTCTGCCACATTAACCCGCTAACCTTTGGTACCGGCTCTCCAGCACATCTAACTATAGAATTGGCAAAGCTTAACTTCATGTTGAATGGCGCAAAGATGGTAAAAGTGTATTGATAACAAAAACAAGTTGAGTACCTGTGTATATCCTCTGGCCTGATAGAAAAGTGTGACTACTGGGGCGGGGGGGGGGGCGGTTCCCCCGGGGCGCGCCCCGGCCGGTCCCCCCGCCGTGTCCCGTCCCCCGCCCCCCCCAGGGTTTCCGGTGCAGAGCCAGGAGTCCGCCGTGCGGGGTGTCCCCAAAAAAAAAAAAAAAAAAAAAAAAAAAGAAGAGTGACTATAGAGGCGACTCGGCCACATTATAGAACTTCAACAGGAAGGAAGGTGGTTTGATTTCTTCATGAGCTTTGATTTATGTAAACTGTTTAGGCCTTAACCTATGGCGTACTTCATTTATTAGAGTATGCACTGCCTTAGCAGGAAGTTGTAATGAAAAGATCTGATCTCATACTCCCTTAAAAGGTGAAGTTATTAAGCAGTGGGAGAAAATCATTGTCTCAATTTTCTAATCTGGGAGAAACAGCTGGATCATTTTTATAAAATTACATGCTCATTAAAAGGAACTTAAGCAGAAGTGATAGTACAGTTTGTAAGGCACTTGCTTTGGACATGCCCTGCCTGGCACCCCATATATATTCCCCTGGACTCTTTGAAGAGTGAGTCATTAAGTAAGTGCAGAGCCCGTAGTACTGCTGGTATGGCTGAAACTCCTCACCCCAAATGTAAAAAGGATCTAAGTGTTATCAAAAAATTACATAGAATATGGCAAAAAAGTCATCTCAAATAATACTATCTATGGAGCTGTGGATGGTACACAGGGCTGTGCACATGAAAGGTGATTATGAAGCTATTGCTGAGCAACACCCCAACCTAAAGGTAGACGAAATTGTGATAGACTTTTCATAAATCTTTGTAAGTGAACGTATGTACATTTCTGTACACATGAATGTACACACATAGATAATGTGGGTCTGTACTTAAAATCGTAGTTTCATTAAAGTGTAAGATTCTTTGGGTCTTGTTTTAAAGATAAAAACTATCATTACTCACATTAAAAGAATATTTTGGGGGACGGAGTGATAGAACAGTGGGTAGTCTGTTTTTGCCTTGCACGCTGCTGACCCGGTTCAGTCCCCAGCATCCCATATGGTTCCCCGAGCACTGCTAGAAGTAATTTCTGAGTGTGCAGAGCCAGGAGTAACCCCTGAGCATCATCAGTGTGGCCCAGAAAAGCCCCCACCTCCACAACTCAACAAAAAAGAGAACACTTTGAAATAATTATGTTCTTACATTAGTTGTAGAGCAAGTGCAGAAAATCCTAGTGTACCCGAGATTCCCTTGGTGGTGGCATCATATAACTAACTCTAATGTCAGAACCAGAAAATTGCAATTAGTACATGTCAGTTATGGACATGTCAATATGTAACAGAATATGGACAGGAAATATGCAAATAGTAGATGTCAGTTATATGCAAATAGTAGATGTCAGTTATATGCAAATAGTAGATGTCAGTTATATGCAAATAGTAGATGTCAGTTATATGCAAATAGTAGATGTCAGTTATATGCAAATAGTAGATGTCAGTTATATGCAAATAGTAGATGTCAGTTATATGCAAATAGTAGATGTCAGTTATATGCAAATAGTACATGTCAGTTATATGCAAATAGTACATGTCAGTTATATGCAAATAGTACATGTCAGTTATATGCAAATAGTACATGTCAGTTATATGCAAATAGTACATGTCAGTTATATGCAAATAGTACATGTCAGTTATGGCGACTACACCGCCTCCGCTTCCCTGATGACATCGTTCTAATAACACCAAACATTAGCCAAGCAGCACAAATGCTGGCTGACTTCGACCGAGAATGTGGAAAGATAGGTCTACAGCTGAATCTCAACTAAATTATGTTCATGAAAAATGAACTAGTTCTAGAGGCCCCATTCACTGTCAATGGAACAAACATCTCTCTCTGTAGCAGCCATGTGTACCTAGGTCGAGAAATCAACATGATGAATGACCTAAAACCTGAGCTGCGCGGGAGGAATAGAGTGGCATGGAACACCTTCAAAAGCATCGAAGAAATAGCTAAAAAGGACAAAAGAACCTCCGGCTCCGGGCACATCTCTTTGACTCCACCATTCTCCCTGCATTAACATATGCCTCAGAGACCTGGACCCTACGAAAGCAGGATGAGAAAGCTATTCGGGTCTCCCAAAGAGGAATTGAAAGAGCTATGCTAGGCCCCAGTGGGTAGGGGCGTTTGCCTTGCACGCCGGCCGGCTGATGCTGGCACGGGTTCTATCCCCAGCATCCCATATGGTCCCCCCGAGCACCGCCAGGAGTAATTCCTGAGTGCAGAGCCAGGAGTAACCCCTTGAGCATTGCCGGGTGTGACCCAAAAAGCAAAAAAAAAAAAAAGAAAAAGAGCTATGCTTGGAATATCACGCCTCACTCAAGTGAGAGAAGGAATCTGGAGTTCTGACATCTATCGCCATTCCAGAGTCAAGGACGCTATCTCGTCTTGCCAAGGCATCGAAAATCAGATGGGCTGGACATGTAATGCGATTTGGAGACGACTCCGCTGGACTAGAGCCGTTACCGACTGGATCCCACGGGATGTCAAAAGATCACGTGGCTGCCCACCTACAAGATGGTCAGACTTCTTCATCAAGACCCTGAATGAACGGTTTGAGGCTCTTCATATTCCTGAAGCAACCAGATGCCATTGGGCTACACTGGCACGTGATAGGGTCAAAAACAGTTTAATCTTTTCTTTCGGGAGGGTGCTCAGGGTTTATTCCTGACTCAGGGATCACTCCAGGTGGGCTTTGGGGGTGCTTGCAATTAAACCCGGGTCAACCAAGTATGTGGAAGACAAATGCCCTGCTTACCTTACAGTTGTTCTGTAAGTAAAGTAAGAGGGGCCAGAGAGATAGCACAGTGGGTAGGGCATTTGCCTTGCATATGGCTTTCCCCTGTTTGATCCCGGCATCCATATGGTCCCCTGAGCACCGCCAGGAGTAATTCCTGAGTGCTGAGCCTGGAGTCTAAGCATTGCCAAGTGAGACTCACCCAAAATAAAATAGGACATTTTATTTGATATAAAATGCATTTTATTTTATATAAAAAATAAATAGAATTTTATAAAGTTGCTGATCAAGCCAGCAATGCTCAGGAGTTTACTCTTGACAGCACTTGGAATTATTCTTGGTGGTGTTCAGGGGACCATAGTGGATGCTGGGGATTGATCCTGGGTATACCAAGAGTGAAAAAGGCGAAGGGGGCCCGGAGTGATAGCCCAGCGGGTAGGGTGTTTGCCTTGCACGCTGCCGGCCCATGCCGCCCGGCTGGGTTTGATCCCCCCATATAGTCCCCCAGCACCGCCAGGAGTAATTCCTGAGTGCAGAACCAGGAGAAACCCCTGAGCATTGCCGGGTGTGACCCAAAAAAGCAAAAAAAAAAAAAAAAAAAAAAAGGGCGAAGGGGCCTTACCAAAGTAATCCTGTCTGACATGGAGGGTCCTCATTCCAATTTTAGACCTCATTCCCATGACCTGTTGGAATGGTTTGAGGCTCTTTATGTTCCTGGAGCAAGCAGATGCCCTTGGGCTCTACTAGCATGAGACAGGACATATGGAGATGTTACTGGGGCCCGCTCGAGCAAATCGATGATGAACAGGGAAGACAGTGACATGGAGGGTCCTGGCAACAGAGAACCGTAAACAGATTGTAGGAGGGGCAGGTGCCACACCCTATTACAGGTGTAAACAAAGGTTAGCCAAGGACTAATCCCTTCTACTGAGATTGAGATTATTTCTTATGTAAAACGCGAGAGAGCAAGCTAGCTAGTATAAAGTAATTAATACATCTTAATTTCATGAGCTTCATGTAATCTAGATGGTACCCACAAGGTCCTTATTTATTATCTGCACCAGGGTGATTCTGAGTATCTTGTTCTCCGTATACTGAAAGGGTCACACTCGCCTGCTTGAGAGCAAACTAGTATGATCCTTCCTATAATCTTCCTATCGTCTCAACGTAGCCAGGGTGGTAGACTCCTGGTAAATTCTAACTGTCCTCCCATGCTGGGTGCAGTGGGTATAAAGAGGAGCTGTGCATAATCTAGAAAACATAGAAGTCTTAGTAGTTATATAATAAGTCAGAAGTTATTCAGAGTCAAGGTGACTTCTGTAACTGCCACACCCTCTAGCAGTGTTTACATAGAAGAGAGGTCTCATTAGAATGAACCTTGGCTTAAGTACATGTACTGTGAGTAGCTGTGTGAGGGTAAAACAGCAAAGCTCCCAAACTAGCTAAGCCTGTTATCCAACAGCACACGAAAGCTGTGAGGAAGCAAAAGTGCTTGGGAAATGGAAGTTACTTGTAAATTGAATAGTGGAATGTTCAGGTGTGTTGTCTTGCATCCTTCTAGGTGTAAAAAGGAAAGGGAAACAGTCCTGCAGCTGATTGGCTGTTGGCTCATGGCACACCTGTACAGAAAACTGGAGTCCCCTTGCCTGTCTGTGCGGCAGAACTGAATGTGTCACTAATGACTTTTTACTGAGAGGAAAACTCAGGGCCTGAAGGAAGCTTTGTTGAGGATTGGGTTCTCACTTGCAGTAGAATTGCAGAGTAACTGGGAGTTTATTTGGTTTAAGGCTAATATAAGCGAACTTCTTGGTATATTGATTTCTTCAACTCCAACAGAACAACCAGAAGTTTAATCCGGGACATGATTGTGGTGTTGGGGTATACTGAAGTAGCTCCTTGAAGAGGAGCAGCTGTACTTAACCTGCTCTCCCGGATTGGTGGGGTGGGAGTGGTTGGCTTCGCGAAGGAAGTGCCAGCTGAGCTGGGTTGCAAAGGAGAGAAGCTACTCTGATCTGAGCCGAGCAGGTAGCTCAAAGGACTGGAGCGCATACTATGCACGGAGCCCCAATTTGACCCCCTTTGGATTTGTCTCCTGGTACTGCGTGAGCAACCCCCCATCCCGAGAGGACTGTTGGGAGTGACCCCCAAAAAAAAAAAAACCAACAAAAAAGATTTTGGGATGTGAGGTGAAGAAGTAAAGGGCTGTTCTACAGGTAAATGTGGAAGGTGAAAGAAAGAAGCTCAGTTGGTTGGTGATGCTGAAAGCTTGAAAGTGGGGAAGAACAAGCACGGGAGGGGTCTGGTTCAGAGACTTTTAGTTCTCCGGGAGAGAAGCCTTGTGCTCTACTCGTTGACTTTCTGCTTTCTTAGAAGATGACAGACTTAAGTGGTCTATCAAGGATTTATTTAATTTAAACATTAAATGAAATAATGTTTAATTGATATATTAATTTCCTCAACATCCAGAATTCTTTGCAGTTTTGCTTGGAAAACTGCTATAACCAAGTCTTCATAGTTGGCGATGACCATTGTTTTATCATCTTTGTTCTGTGTTTTTTGGGCACAGAATCTCTACTGCTTTTTAATTTTGCTTACTTATTGTTTTCCTTATGGTGAAAAGTATTTTGAATTCTAGAATATCAGATAAGTATAAAAAGACGAGAAATTGCCATCTGATTCAATTCTAATAGCATTTTGTTCCTTTTCTAGTTGTTGGATTACAGGCCTAGCTAGCTTGGGAGCTTTGCTGTGTAATCCGTTCACAGTTTAATCTATTTACGTGTTCTTAAGCCAGGATGCATGCAATGAGATCTCTCTTCTGTGTAAACTCTGGTGAAGGTAATGCAGTTACAAGAGTCATTTTGACTCTGAATCAGTAACTTCTGAAACATTACTATAATCTCTACTACAATTTCAGTGTTATCTAGATTGGACACAGCTCCTCTTTATACCCACTGGTCCCAGCGTGGGACAGTTAGGATTTACCAGGAGACTACCATCCTGGCTACGTTGAGACTATGTTTAAGATTAAGGAAGGTTCATGCTAGTTTGCCCTCAAGTGGGGGAGCATGACCCTTTCAGTAAACAGAGGACAAGACACACAGAATCTCCTTGGTACAGAATAGAAAATAGACGGACCTATGGGTACCACCTAGATTATATGAAACCCATGGAATTATGGAGTATTTCTCCCCATGAATATACATCCATTGAGATGTATATTTCTTTTTTTTCCCATGTCAGACCATCCATCATCCGGGCCCAAAGGGCAGAGCCCTGGGGGGTGTAGACAAGCCTTTCTCCTGTCTGCCACCTGCCAACGCAGAGGGGCACCACAGCCACACCTGCAACACCTCGAGGGGCAGGTGGCCCCATTGAGATGTATATTTCTTTATATCAGCTCTCTCTCTCCCTCTCCCCTCCCTCTCTCCCTCTCTTCCCCTCTCTCTGTCTCCCTCCTCTCCTCCTCTCTCTCTTCCTCTCCCTTTCCCCTTTCCCCTTCTCCCTCTCCCTCTCTCTCCTTCCCTCTCTCCCTCTTCCTCTCCCTCTCTCTTTCCCCCTTCTCTCTCCCCTCTCAGTGTTTTGACATAAGAGATAATCTCAGAGAAGGGATTTGTCCTCTGTCATTATCACTTGTTTAGACCTGAAACAAGGTCTACACCTAGAAGCCAATTTGTTGATCTTCCTTGACATGACCCTTCCTGAAGATTAGGACTTTTGTATACGTAAGGGGATTGACTTGAGGTACAGGGTCCACTTTGGTGGGAGACTTGGACCCTCGTGCATGGTCTAAGTTCTGACCAAGACCTAGAGGTCTGGGGAATACCGTTTGGATTGTAGCTGAGGAGCTTGTTTTAGTAAAAGCCTTTAGCTGCTGGACCCTGAGTTTTCATATATTCTCCGCCGGCCGGGAGGTAGAAGGGAACTTCTTTCCTGATATCGTTGGGGACCCCAGTGGCTCCCCGACATCAGTCTTTTAAAAATTGTTTTTGCTCTAAAAAATATGTACATTTTTCTTTTGCCTTTTCCATTTATTCTTTTTTTTTTTTTTTGGGTCACACCCGGCAATGCTCAGGGGTTACTCCTGGCTCTGCACTCAGGAATTACTCCTGGCGGTGCTCGGGGGACCATATGGGATGCCGGGATCGAACCCGGGCGGCATGGGCCTGCCACATGCAAGGCAAACGCTCTACCCACTGGGCTATCGCTCTGGCCCAAAACATTTTTAATTTTAGAATGGTTTTAGACTTAGTATGAACATTATAATTTTATTTAGTTTTTTGGCTTTTTGAGTCACCCTTGGTGGTGCTTAGGGGGGTATTCCTGGCTCTACACTGAGGAATTTCTCCTCTTGGAGCTGGGGACCATATGGATGCCGGGTATTGAACCTGGGTTGGCTGCTTGCAAGGCAAATGCCTTATGGCTGTACTGTCACTGTGGCCCTGGTAGGAACGTTTTAAAAGTCTCATAAATTCTAGGTGCCTTTCATAAACTCCAGAAGTTACCTTTTGCAGCCTTGTGTTTATCACCTTACTTGAAAGCTTTCCAACGATAGATAGCCGTGGGCTGGAGAGAATACAGCTGATAAGGTGCAGTGCGCGATGCAGGCCTGGGTTCGCTCTCACCTGGCACCACATAGTTCCCGACAGAGCCAGGAGTAAGTCCTGAGCACTGCCAGGTGTAACCCCAAAGCCAAACCAGAAATCCAGCAGAATTGGGAAAGATAGGTCAAAGGTTGTGAGGCATGCCTGTATGAATATGGCCCCAGGTTGTGTCCCTGGTACCATGTGGATGCCACAGCACCTCTGAGTAGGCAGCAACGCTGAACCCCAGTACATTGGCCAGCCTCAGCATTGACACATCTGGCCAGGTTGGCCAAGTGTCACTGGGGTTGGCTCTGGGCTCCTGAGCACTGCTTGGGAGTATCCTTGTCTTCCCTGTCCCTCCCCTAAACAAATAGCTTAAGAACTAAGGAAGGTATTTGTTGTGATGTTCCTAATATGATAGGATGTTAGGAAAGGATCACTTGATCACTTGAATCTCAGTTATTCATCGATTTGCTCGAGCGGGCGCCAGTAACATTTCCATTGGACCCTATCACGCGCCAATGTAGCCCAATGGCATCTGGTTGATTCAGGAATATGAAGAGCCTCAAACCGCTCCTTCAGGGTCTTTACAAGGAAGTCTGACCATCTTGTAGGTGGGCGGCCACGTGATCTTTTGACATCCCGTGGGATCCAGTCGGTAACGGCTCTAGTCCAGCGGTTGTCTCCAAATCGCATTACATGTCCAGCCCATCTGATTTTCGATGCCTTGGCAAACGAGACAGCGTCCCTGATTCTGGAATAGCGACGGAGGTCAGAACTCCGGATTCCTTCTCTCCACTTGAGTGAGAAGTGATATTCCAAGCATAGCTCTTTCGATTCCTCTCTGGGAGACCCGAATAGCATTCTCATCCTGCTTCGTAGGGCCCAGGTCTCTGAGGCGTATGTTAATGCAGGGAGAACGGTGGAGTCGAAGAGATGTGCCCGGAGCCGGAGGTTCTTTGTCCTTTTTAGCTATTTCTTCGATGCCTTTGAAGGCATTCCATGCCGCTCTCTTCCTCCTGCGCAGCTCAGGTTTTAGGTCGTTCATCATGTTGACTTCTCGACCTAGGTACACATAACTGCTGCATTCAGAGATGTTTGTTCCATTGAGAGTGAATGGGGCCTCTGGAACTAGTTCATTTCTCATGAACATAGTTTTCTTCAGGTTCAGCTGTAGACCTACCTTTCCACATTCTCGGTCAAAGTCAGCCAGCATTTGTGCCGCTTGGCTAATGTTTGGTGTTATTAGAACGATGTCATCAGCGAAGCGGAGGTGGTGTAGTTGCCGACCATCTATCTTCACTCCCATTCCTTCCCATTCTAATTGTTGCATGATGTTCTCGAGGGTGGCACTGAAGAGTTTTGGTGAGATGGTATCACCCTGTCGAACCCCTCTTTTGACATCAATGATCACTTCTTTGTAGAATGGTGAGATCCTGGTGGTGAATCCGTAATACAGCTCACGAAGGATCTTGATGTATTGGGTTTGAACACCCTGTTTGACTAGGGCTTCGATGACTGCTTCAGTCTCCACAGAATCAAAGGCTTTCTGTAAATCAATGAACGTGAGACAGAGTGGCATCTTGTACTCCCTACAAACCTCAATGAGCTTGGTTACTGTGTGGATATGGTCAATTGTGCTGAATCCTTTCCGGAAACCTGCTTGCTCGCATGGTTGTCCTTCATCTAGTGTTCTGCTAATCCTGTTCAGGATGACTCGTGTAAACAGCTTGTAGATGACAGACAACAGGCAGATGGGGCGATAGTTGCCGATGTCGTGAATGTCTCCCTTCTTGAACAGGAGAACTGTCCTGCTGGTTTTCCATTGGGAGGGCACCTTGCATTCGGACAGGTAGCGTGTGAAGAGCCGAGCTAGTGTATTGATGAGTACCGACGGCAGATTCTTCAGATGTTCGGGTCTGACTTTGTCTGGGCCTGGTGCTGTTCCCTTCTTTACCGATGAGATGGCATGTCGGATTTCAGAAGGGAGAACTTTGGGAATGACATATCCATCCTGTGGAATTTGGTATGTGGGCAGGTGGATGTGGCTATCAAAGAGATTTGAGTAGAAGTCCTGGATAATCTTCTCCATTGCCTTTCTGGAAGATGTGATAGATCCATCAGGGCGTCGGAGGGCAGTCATCTTGGTCTTATAGTTGGCGAAGGACAGGCGGGCAGTGCAAATACTTTTCCCGGCTTCTGCTGCATCTTCCAGTATTTCTGCTCTTCTGTCTTTGAGGTCTGCTTAGGAAAGGATGGTTACGTGTTAAGAATGAGAGTGGTATTGAGGCAGCCTGGGGTGGGTGGGGTACATTGGTGGTGGAAATGGGGCACTGGTGGAGGGATGGGTGCTGGAATACTGTATTACCAAGAACCAATTATGAACACCTTTGTAATTGTATGTCTCACGGTGGTATAATAAAAAATTAAAAAAAAAAAAAAGAGAATGTGAGTTGGGGGCCGGAGCGATAGCCCAGCGGGTAGGGCGTTTGCCTTGCACGAGGCCGGCCCATGCCAGCCCGGGTTCGACCCGGCATCCCATATGGCCCCGAGCACCGCCAGGAGTAATTCCTGAGTGCAGAGCCAGGAGAAACCCCTGAGCATTGCCGGGTGTGACCCAAAAAGCAAAAAAATAGAATGAGAGTGGTGTTGGGACTAGGCATCCAGAGAGGGCTTGGGGATCTCTAAGCTCGCATCTTCTCTGGGGTTCTGGCCAGTAATGTGTTTCTGCTTTTTTACTTTTTAGATCACACCTGGTGATGCTCAGGGGTTACTCCTGGCTCTTCGCTCAGGAATCACTCCTGGCAGTGCTTGGGTGACCATATGGGATGCCGGGGATCGAACTGGGTCGGCTTCGTGCAAGGCAAACACCCTACCCTCTATGTTATCGCCCCGGGCCCAGTGTTGTTGGGAGTATCCTTGTCTTCCCTGTCCCTCCCCAAACAAATAGCTTAAGAACTAAGGAAGGTATTTGTTGTGATGTTCACTGGTTCAACATTCACCAGTGTTTAGGTGTTGGTTTCTTTCAAATGGGAACGAGTCCTTCAGAGATTGGCAAGGCTTTCCTCTGGATGGAGGCTGAGTGTTGCCAGAGCACTACTGAACCCAGTCTACCAGGCTAAATTCATAAGTGGGAGTGTTCCTGCCTTGATTATCTAATCCCTTACTCATTTCCCTAGTGCCTGATCCTCTTGGAGGCGGAGTGGGCTGTGATGTAAATCAGGAAAGCCACCATCAATCCCCACTAAGTGGTGGCCTCACTTATTTATTTCAGCAGTGTTTGTGACCGAGCAATGTGTATGGGAGGGATTTGCAGCAAGTCATTAGTCAGCGGTCTGCGCGACCAGTGCTCACTGGTTTCAGTGTGTGCAGTGTGATCGAGGGAC
>JAJIBD010014478.1:0-22075 GCA_021461705.1 Cryptotis parvus | reverse complement strand
TAAATTATAACAGCAATATAAAATATTGAAGGCTTGCTGTGAGTGCAGGCTTAAGAGGTGGTTGGGAAACTTGGAGATATGGTGACAGGAAGGTACAATGGTGGTGGGATTGGTGTTGGTATACGGAATGTGTAAACAAACCATCACAGCTTTGTATACTAGTGTTTATGTAAGGTATAATGGGAAAATAAAAAGAAACAAAAACATAGAAAACACTCAAATCCTTGGATACCAGGGATCTGGAACTTGAGACCATATGCTTGCAGGCAGGCACTCTAAGTCAAATGGTTTGTACGAAACATCACTTAAATAATGTTTTCCTTGTGGGACACGCAAAAGCTGTGTTAAGAGGAAAGTTCATAGCTCTGCAAGCACTCATAAGGAAAGAAGAAAGGGGCTCACATAAATAACCTGACCTCACAGCTGAAAATACTAGAAAAAAGACCAACAAAAGAAGCCCAACCCAGGCAGAAAGAAGGAAATAATAAAACTTAGGGAGGAAATCAACGAGCAGGAAACCAAAAAAACAATCCGAAATATTAATGAAACCAAGAGCTGGTTCTTTGAAAAAATAAACAAGATCAACAAGCCACTGGCAAGACTTGTAGGACAGGGAAAGAGAGAGACCCAAATAAACAGAATCAGAAATGAAAATGGTGACATCACAACAGAAAAGATAGAAATTCAAAAGATCATCAGAGATTACTTTGAGAACCTGTATGCCACGAAACATGAGAACCTAGAAGAAATGGATAAATTCCTGAAATCCTATAACCTCCCACGATTGAAACAAGAAGGCCTCCAATACCTGAATAAGCCTATCACCATCGAGGAAATTGAAACAGTAATTAAAAGTCTGCCCAAACTCAAAAGCCCAGGTCTAGATGGGTTCACTAGCGAAGTCTACCAAACCTATGAGGAGGACCTACTGCCTGTCCTGTTCAAATAGGAAAAGCATCTTCCAGGAAATAGAAGAAACAGAAACACTCCCAAACAGCTTCTATGAGGCACATATCACCCTGATACCCAAAGCAGGGAGAGACAACACAAAGAAGAAAAATTACAGACCAATCTCCTTGATAAACACAGATGCTAAGATCTTCAACAAAATACTAGCAAACAGAATCCAAAGACTCATCAAAAAGATCATACATCATGACCAAGTAGGATTCATCCCGGGAATGCAAGGATGGTTATTTGTTTCGAGGAAATGCTATTCTGGGATCTTGTTCCAGTAGTGCTGGTGATGGTAGTCCTACTGCCTGTCCTGTTCAAGCTCTTCCCAGGAAGATATAAATAAATATATAAATAAAATCAATAAGAGAAAAATTCCTGAAATCCTATAACCTCCCACGATTGAAACAAGGGAAGACCTCTAAGGATGTTTCATTCTCCTTCCTCATTGCCCTTTTTGCTTTAAACGTCTATGGTTAGCATTTTGCTCAAAGTGCCAGAAAACACAATATGCAACCTAAGCTGAAAATTTTGTTGGGTCCCATCACCAGAATCCTGCTCTTAGTCTTTGCTTCTACCTACTGGAGGACCTGAAGGGGCCAGGGAGACCAGGAATTGTGTATTTTGGATGATAGGGATGTTCAGGCCTACACAAACGAGGCATGTGCTTTTACCACTTGGGGCTACCCCAAAACCCAAAATCATACCAAAATTACTTTTGGTATGATTTTGTTTTTTGGACCACACCTGGCTGTGCTCAGGGCCTACTCATGACTCTGAACTCGTGGATCACTCCCTGGTGGACTCAAGGGACCATATAGGGTGCTGGGGATCCAATCTGGGTTGGTCACATATGCAAGACGAAGTGTCCTGAACCACTCTGGCTGGACAGACACTCTGTATCCAGCCCCTAAGTTCTAATTAATTTATTTTTGTTAGTTTGGGTCACACCCAGCAATGTAGGTGTCACTCCTGGCTCTGCACTCTGGAATTACTCCTGGAGGTACTCAGGGGACCATATAAGATGCTGGGGATTGAACTCAGGTCGGCCTCATGTAAGGCAGATGCCCTACCCACTGGACTATTGCAAAGGAACTTCCATGTTTCCCACCGCAGTTGCACCAATGTATGTTCCCACCAACAGTATACAGATTCTTTTTCTCCACACCCCTCATCATTTGTTGTACACTGTTTTGTTAATAAATATCACAGGTGTGAGATGATACAGTGGTGTGGATTTGCATTTTCCTAATATGAGCAGGTACCCATTGAGATCAGTTGGTCACGGCCGTGAGCAAATTGGTGCAGGAGCCAAGACTGATGTGCAACCAAGCGTGTTGGGCCTGAGGCTTGGACAAGGGGCCTAATGAGTGCCCGCTGAGCTGGCCTGTCCACTCTCCTTCCTCTGCACAGAAGGTCCTAGGAGCAGGCGACACCAGAGCCAGGATGGTGGGAGGCAGGACCTCTGACCTCCGTCCCGCGTGTGCCTTCCTTCCCGTCGCCGGGGACGCCGCCGGGTCACAGCTCTGATGTCACGGTAAGCACTGGCCCCTGGCTCTTAGCCTCCTGCTTTGCCCAGGCTAGGGTCCGCAGTAGGTCCCGGGAGGGTCCCAGTTTTGGAGCCATCCCTTTTCCAGAGCAGTGGAGCGGTGAAGTGTAGTAACAGTATTCCCAAACATTCCAGCTTCCTGGGGGCTTTTATCATTATCATTGCCCTTTTTGCTTTAAACGTCTATGGTTAGCATTTTGCTCAAAGTGCCAGAAAACACAATATGCAACCTAAGCTGAAGATTTTGTTGGGTCCCATCACCAGAATCCTGCTCTTAGTCTTTGCTTCTACCTACTGAGGACCTGATAGGGGCTCAAGGGACTGAGACCGGGAATTGTGTATTTTGGATGATGATTCTAACAGTGCTAGGAAAGTCATGATTTTTATGTATTTTATGGTGTGGTGTATAATACTGAAGTCTCAATTAATTTGAGTTGGTTGTTGTGTATGTTCTTAAATAACAACCCAGTTTTTCAACAATTTGAAGAGGCTTTGCTTTATTATATGGTCTTGGCTTCTTTGCTGCAGAGTAAATGTCTTTCTGTGAGTAGATTTATTTCTGAGGTCTCAATTCCATGCCATTGGTCTATATGCCTGCATTTGTTCCAATACCATACTGTTTTGATTACTATTGCTTTGTATTATAGTTTGAAGTCAAGAGCATGATGCTTCCTAGCTTCACACTTCTCCTTCACTCATGATTTCTATGGCTATTCAACGGTTTTGTTTGTTTGGGTTTACTTATTTATTTATATGTATTTTTGTGGTTTTAGCACATTTTAGGTTTTCAAATAATAACAGTTGGGATTTTGACACTGGGGGAAAATTCAGGTCAAGATAAATGCAAACCATATACTCTACCACTGAGTTACATCTTAGACTAGCACTAGAACTTTGTGTATGCAGCCTGTCAAGTCTTAGGTAAGAAGGCCATTTTTAACTTTTTCATGTCCTATGAGGGGAAATGCCCTCAGTCTGATCTGCTCTGCACAACAGAAAAGCCAGAGTATAGTTCTTCTCTCCCACTTTCTCACATGCTCACTAAATACTCTCTTCACAGTAATAAGGAAACACTATTTTCTTTCTGTTTGGGGGATGAGGGAATCATAAAAGAATGATTAGGTAAGTTGGATGATTAAGGTTTGCAGAAAATATATGAGCTAATGGAACTTTTCTTTCTAATTGCACAAGGATTGTAACACAATGAGACTGCAGTTAGTCACCTGAAATATGTAGGAAGGCTAAAAGTTAAAAAAGTGGGTTCTGACACACTGTGGTCTGAAAAATAGGCAGAAACTGCATTACTTCTCTCTGCCTCTCTGGCTCTCTTTCCCTCTCTCTCTTCTCTCTCTCTCTCTCTATATATATATATATATATATATATATATATATCAATATCACTGTCTTCCCATTGTTCATCGATTTGCTCGAGTGGGCACTAGTAACATCTCCATTAGTCCTGTCACAAGCAAGTGCAAACCCAAGGGTATCTACTTGCTACAGGAACAGGAGGAGCCCAAAAACCATTCTTCAGGTTATGGAACTGAGGTCCATAATAGTTACTAGTCTTTGGCATAAAAAGTAAATAAAATACAGTAGCTTGCCAGGCTTTACCGTGTAGGTGATATAGTCTCAGTAGAAGACTCTCAACCTTTAAGTTTCATGATGAAACTTAAAGGGGGAAGATCGGTTTTCTCTTGGATGGAGCTCTGAGGAAACTATGGAGTCTGGATGTTGAGAATGACTAACTGCATGATGTGTGGTTTGCTTTGGCTTCTTGCCAAGCTTACTGGTATCAGTTAAAACATGTCTATAACTGTTTACTATGTATAAATGTAAAAGAAATTGGAAAGAACCTTATGCAAAATTCAGTATCCTATAAAAATATTGCATGGCAGGGACATGTGGGTCTGGCGGGTGGGTCTCTCTCTTTTCCGGAGCAACTGGCATGGAGGCGGAGGAAAGGGCAGGGCCCAAAACTCCACTCCTAGTCCGGCCAGCATAGTCTCTCCCCTGCTCATGAGAGCAAACCCTTGGAGCAATGTTGGACTCTGGCCAGGGGATGGCCGAGCCCCTTACCGGGAGGTCAGCTCCATGGGTTGCTTCCACATGGGGCCGGCCGAGCAGCGCAGCTGTGGGTCTGAAGTGGATGGGTCTGGATCTCTTCCGGCGGTTGCAAATTAGCTGAGTCTGGCATGGGTGGGTCTCTCTCTCTTCCGGGGCAACTGGCATGGAGGCGGAGGAAAGGGCAGGGCCCAAAACTCCACTCCTAGTCCGGCCAGCATGGTCTCTCCCCTGCTCATGAAAGCAAAACCTTGGAGCAATGTTGGACTTGGCCAGGGATGGCTGAGCCCCCTTACCGCATCCGGACTTCCCTCTCGTCACAACTCCACCCAGCAGACCAGACTATCACAGCCCGGATCATCGACACCCACCCTGCAGCAGTTTTTTTTTCAATCCAGCCCAGATATGCTGAACCAGAGACTCTCAGACATGGGGTAGAGCTGCTACTTGCTCTCCCTGTGCCCAGCCACTCATGAGGCGCCCAGGAGGCATGTGGGGTTCTAGCCCTGGCCTGCCACCCCAGCAGAGCCCTCACAACAAGTCAGACGACCCCCTAGTCCATGGGGCTGCCATTTTCACATCCAGACTTCCCTCCTCGTCACCACTCCACCCAGCAGACCAGACTATCACAGCCCGGCTCGCGGTACATCAATAAATGCTTTATTTAGGAGGTGACTACAAGAGTATGCCACCTGCACGGCAAGCCTGGCAAGCTGCTCGTGATCGTATTTGATATGCCAAATACCAGTAACATTTATATTAGGTCATTCCCATGACCTAATATAATGGTTTGAGGCTCTTTATGTTCCTGGAGCAAGCGGATGCCTTTGGGTTCTATTAGCATGAGACAGGACATATGGAGATATTACTGGTACCTGCTCTAGCAAATAGATGATGAACGGGAAGATAGATAGTGATATATATATGATATATATTAATTTATATATGTATAATTCAAAATATATCAATGATGTATACTATTTATATGATAAATTATTATTTTATTAAATATATTAATATTATTTAATATCATTTATTTAGAGATAATTATATTAGAGTGAGAGAAGGAATCCTGAGCTCCGACCTCCATCACTATTCCAGAGTCAGGGATGCTGTCTCGTTTGCCAAGGCATCGAAAATCAGATGGGCTGGACATGTAATGCGATTTGGAGATGACCGCTGGACTAGAGATGTTACAGACTGGATCCCATGGGACATCAAAAGATCATGTGGCTGCCCACTACAAGACGGTCAGACTTCTTCGTCATGACCCTGAACGAACGGTTTGAGGATCTTTGTATTCCTAAAGCAACCAGATGCCATTGGGCTACACTGGCACATGATAAAGTCAAATGGAAATGTTACTGGCGCCCACTCGAGGAAATCGATGAACAACGGGATGTCTAGTGATCTAGTGATCGCTTATTGAATTATCATATAAGTTATTTATATGATCACTTGACTTCCTGTAGATCATCTATTACTTGAGCGGGCACCAGTAACATCTCAATATGTCTTGTCACATGCAAGATAGCCCAAAGGCATTTGCCCACTCCAGGAACATAAAGAGCCTCAAACCATTCCATAAAGTCTTGGGAATGAGATCTATAATTGTTATTGGTATTTAGCATGTCAAATACGACACGGGTAGCTTGCTAGGCTCTGCTGTGTGAGTGGGATAATCTTGTAAGTAACCTCAAAACTAGAACATTTATTGATGAACCGCACGGCCACTTGCAATCAGCTCTTCTGCTGGGTGGAGTTCTGACAAGAGGGGAGTCCGGATGTGGAAAATGGCGGCCCTCATGGTGTGGGGGTTCCTCCTGGCTTCTTGCGAGACTTTGCTGGGGTGGCAGGCCAGGGCTAGAACCCGCCATTCTTCCGACACCTCGTGATCAGCTGGGCACAGGGAAAGCAAGTAGCAGCTCTGCCCTGTATGTGTGAGTCTCTGGATCAGCATACCTGGGCCAGGCTTGGAAAAACTGGTGCAGAGTGGGTCGGTGAGGAGCCGGGCTGTGATCAGCAATTCTGCTGGGTGGAATATTTATATGATATTTATATAAATATAAAATTATATAAAATATATTATTAAAGCCATAAAGGGATGGAAATGGATTTACTTCCATCAGAGATACTCACCAGGAGTTGTTGGGAAAGGGAGTGACGAAGGAGAGAGCTTAGGGAGGCCTGAAAGCGCAGATCAGCAATCTGGAGACAAGCTGCTAGTATGTTAGTGCACAGGCCCTGTGTGTAGAGTCTCTGCTATGTGTGCAAGTCAGCACAGTTCAGTCTTAGCAGCCAACAGAATGGTTCCAATGGTCTGTGCCATAACAAACTTTGTAAGCTTGCTGAGATTTACCAAACTTTGTAAGCTTGCTGAGATTTACCAACCTTTGGGGACATACTGTAAAACTACAGTATGGAAAAAAAACAGCTTTATAAAGAACTACATTATGCCAGACACAAAGTCACAGAAGCTAAAACAATTTCTAAACTTACTATTTTTCAGAAGTCACTATTTGGGGGAAATGTCCACAGTAAGTCATTGACTTAATAGGGAGTCACTGATGGATGACTCTCTTACTTCTGCTTGACAGATTCCTAATTACTGTCAAGATCTAGCACTGCTTGGCCTCTATTCTGAAGCCGTGCCTCACCCTTCTGGACTCTGAATTCTCCCCTCACATGTGACCACTGCCAGCTTTGTGAACATGGTCCTCACACCAAACCAACGTTTCTTTTATGTATGTCTCCCTGAGAAATTTGGTGGTGCTTGTCTTGTGTGAGAGACTTTCTCTGCCTCTTGTGTCAAAAAATGATTTCCGATGCTTAGCTAACCTGACTGATTCACAGGCATCTCAGGAGAGATCTGTCAGACTTACCAATGCCTGGGGTGGTCGAATTCTTCTCAGTCCTGTGACTAATTGAAGCACTAGCCACCTTCATGATAAAGTTAGGGGCCGGAGCGATAGCCCAGCAGGTAGGGCGCTTGCCTTGCACTTGGCCAGCCCATGCCGGCCCGGCTTTGATCCCCAGCATCCTATATGGTACCCCAAGCACTGCCAGGAGTAATTCCTGAGTGCAGAGCCAGGAGAAGCCCCTGAGCAATGCTGGGTGTGACCCAAAAAGCAAAAATTAAATTAAATTAAATTAAAAAAAATAAATTTAAAGAACAATTCCCTCAGGGACAGACACACACAAACACACACACACACACACACACACACACACACACACTCTTATCTGCTCAATGATTTTATGTCTTTCAGTGGGACAAGACTTTAGTTCTCAGGGTCTGAGTATTATTACAGCAGGGAGGTGCTTGCCTTGCACATGGCCCACATAGGTTCAATACCTGGTATCCCATGAATTTCCCCCTGAGCAATCCCTTAGCAGAGAGGCAGGGTATGGTCCAACCCTTTACCCTAACTTCTAATCTTGAAAAAAGAGAAAAAGGTTTCCATTCTACAGCTGAGAGAACCAATGTGCATGTTTCTATGGATACCTTTGGTGACATTACCACTAAAGTTGGAGTGTTCCTTCCTCTCTACAGCTGAGAGAACTAATGTGCATGTTTCCATGGATACCTTTGGCAGCATTACCACCAAAGTTGGAGTGTTTCCTTCTCTCTATAGCTGAGAGAACTAATGTGCATGTTTCTATGGATCCTTTGGTACCACCAAAGTTGGAGTGTTCCCTCCCTCTGAACCATTACTCTTCAACCTCTCATAATGCTTCAGTTCTGGAGTGATAGCACAGAGGGGAGGGCGTTTGCCTTGTATATTGCCAACCCAGGTTCGATCCCCGGCATCCCATATGGTCCCCCGAAGCATCACCAGGAGTAATTCCTGAGCAAAGAGCCAGGCGTAACCCCTGAGCCTTGCTGGGTGTGACCCAAAAAGCAAAGAAAAAAAATGCTTCAGTTCTCATTGACCCATTGAAATGGATCTAACATAGGTCATCTTCCTGAATTTTCTACTATATGCATGGATTATGTATTTTTATTTTTTTTAATTTTTGAGGGGTCACACCCGGCAATGGTCAGGGGTTTCTCCTGGCTCTGCACTCAGGAACCACTCCCTGGCGGTGCTCGGGGACCATATGGGATGTCGGCGATGGAACCGGGCCAGCATGGCATGCAAGGCAAACTCCCTATCCACTGGGCTATTACTCTGGCCCCAGGATTATGTATTTTTAAAAATAAGCACAAAAGAACATCTGGGACCAGAGCATAGCATATATTTGTCTACAAATAGAGAGAAAGAGAGAGAGAGAGAGATTGTGTGTGTGAGAGGAGAGCACAGGAGGTAGAGGAAGGAGGAAGGAAGCATATCGGAAGTTTTTGCACTGTTTTTGTAATTCCTCACAGATTAGATTCTATATTTCTAAATAACAGTTACTAAGTGAGTTTTCATTATGGTATTTTAACTCTTGAACTATGTTGCTGGCTAGGAAACTTGGGTGTCTTTTTCATTTCTAAGGAATGCTGATGTGTTTTGCTTCCTATCCAGATTGGTCCTGAGAAAGGTGTTGTGCATCTGGCCACAGTGACTGTTCTCAATGCTGTTGGGGCTTGTGGGCCAAGAATGAGGGAAAGGTGAGTCATCCCACACCTCTTCTGTGGCACTAGTGGACTCATGCCTTGAGGAGGATCAGCCTCCATAACGTTTAAATACATGGCAAGCATTTGTCAAATATTTGGAAATAGAGATTTGTTTGACTTTTTATTCCTCTCCTGAGTGATAGTGGCAGTAGTTATGAAATTGTAGGAACCAGGAACCAGTTGGAAAGGGCTGAGAGAGAATAGGAAGACTCTGAGCGGCAAGTGGGAGTGGTGAAGATACAGCAGGGGTGAAGATATAGCAGGGGTGAAGATATAGCAGGGGTGAAGATACAGCAGGGCTGAAGATACAGCAGGGGTGAAGATATAGCAGGGCTGAAGATACAGCAGGGCTGAAGATACAGCAGGAGTGAAGATACAGCATGGGTGAAGATATAGCAGGGATGAAGATATAGCAGGGGTGAAGATATAGCAGGGGTGAAGATACAGCAGGGCTGAAGATACAGCAGGGGTGAAGATATAGCAGGGGTGAAGATACAGCAGGGGTGAAGATATAGCAGGGATGAAGATATAGCAGGGGTGAAGATATAGCAGGTGAGAATTTAGAGACCTGAAGACTTTATCAGGAGGCAGCACTGATCCTTGTGCTCACAACTGAGCACAAATCCCCAAGCATTTTCCCCAGAAAGGCCACATGTAAGTGGATACTTGGAAACATAATCCACTTGGGAATTGACTGTTCTCCTGGGTGTAGCTGAGATGGCAGTGTGATCAGGGTAGCAGATTATTTTATTTAATTTGTTTGGTTTTGGGCACCATACCAAGAATTGCTCAGGGACTCCTCTCAGCTTGATGTTCAGAAGACTGTTCAGTGCCAGGACTGAACTCGAGTCTCCTGTATGCAAAGCCTGTATTTGGTCGGTTGAGCGGTCTCTCCCTCTCCAGATATTTATCTCATAGCTGGAGTTTGCAGCTCCTACACTTACTCTCCAGAAGCAACAATACTTTAACATATATTTGATAAATCTTTTCTTTTTTTACATGAAGCCTTTGTGGAAGTTACTCATTGACATGGTAAGTAAATTAATACTGTTTCCATAAATGAAATGGACTTCATGGGTTTCCTTCCTTTTGATGATCAATGAATCTATTCAGAGACCATCTGTGAATCACAGTACTGAAGATAAAATCATTTGGAGTAAAATATGTGCTTCCTTTCCTGACATGTAAGGTGACAGATGTACTCAGAGGAGGGTGTGTGGTGGGAGGTGCCACATTCAGTCCCTCCTCCTCTACTGTGTACCTTTCTTCTAGGGTACAAATACTGTGGAAAGGAAAATTACCATCACATATCATGGAGCTCCAATAGACTTGGCTAAAGACCAAATCAGAAATGTAATCACAAACGCTAAAGAACAAGATCTGCTTATATTGTCCAGGACCAGGAGAGAGCTCAGGGGGCTGGAGTGTAGGCTTTGCATGCAGACGCCCTGGGTTCGATTCCCAACTCTGGATGGTCCTCATATAACACAGAAGGCAATCCCTGGGCTGGCAGGAACTGCAGAGCATTCCATGTCTGATCCCAAAACAAAGATATTACTCAGTCACCTGGACTTCAGAAGCAAGTAACAGATAAGCCGCTTGTGGTATACTTGAGTCTCAAAAAGGTGTCTCAAACACTGAATTGTAAAGAAAAAATTTGGTGTTTCCTTCTTCCTTGACCTGTGTATAGCAGGGAGGGGGCAGCGGGCTGCTACAGAGGAAGAAAACTCTGGGCAAGTCAAGGGGAGTGAACTCGAATCCATGCTGAAAACTCTTGATTGGCAAGTCAAGGGGAGTGAACTTAGATCCATGCTGATCTCCCTTGATTCAGAGCTAGGTCTTTAGGTGCAGAGTGACTGTGGGTGTGTTCTTTACCTCTTGGAGTCAGTGCCTTGGTGTTGCTGAGAATGGGTGGTCAAGACAAAGGCTTTGTTATTAGTTGGCATCACAATTTATGGCAAACAACTGGCTTGGAGGCTGTTCAGTAAGCAGGTGTTGTCCCTTCTCTTGGAGGCTGTTGGAGGCTGTTCAGTAAGCAGGTGTTGTCCCTTCTCTTGGAGGCTGTTCAGTAAGTAGGTGTTGTCCCTTCTCTTAAAGGCTGTTCAGTAAGCAGGTGTTGTCCCTGCTCCTTCCTGAAGGCTATTCAGTAAGCAGGTATTGTCCTTTCTCCTGAAGGCTGTTCAGTAAGCAGGTGTTGTCCTTTCTCCTGAAGGCTGTTCAGTAAGCAGGTGTTGTCCCTTCTCTGGAGGAAAGTGAGCGTGAGAGGCCACCTCCCTCCCTGTGACATGGTTGCGTGTGGCACGGAGGAGGTGACATCTAGAGAGGAAGGCATGGACCTCTTTTGTGGAGAGGTGAGTTTTGAACCACACTAATCAGTACTGAAGGTTGACTTGTGGCTCTGTGCTCAGAGCTCACCCCTGGAGGACTGGAAGGACCATATGGGGTGTCGGGGATCGAATCCAGGTCAACTCTGTACAAGGAAAGTGCCTTAATCCCTGTACTATCTCTCCAGTCCCAGGACCTGGACCTCTTCAAGTATTTTGTAAGCACAAGGTTAGCCTTAAACAGGTACAGAAGGTGACGCCAACTTTAGGTGGCCTGAGGGTCACTCAGAGAGGCGCCTGACAGCTGGCTTACAGGTTTGCATTATTTTGGGATCTTGTTCTCTGTCTTAATGTTTTGTTTCCTCTTTACTCTGTGAAGAGGCAGAGTTTCAACATCTTTGCATGAGTTTCTCTTATTTGGAATGGCAATAGTGGAGTATTATTGCTCACACTAAAACTTGAGCAATGTGGAGCTGCTATCACTTCCCCACTGACCGACAGAGTGGGCCAGGCAGTGGTCTGAGCTAACGCTCCCTCAGACCTCTGCCATGTGGCCTGAGCTCTGAGTGTGGAGGGAAGGCAGAGAGAGCCGAGCCAGTGAGTGCCACAGCTCCCCTGGGTTATCCTCTGGACAGGCAGAATGATCCCAAGAGAGGAGAGGAAACAGCCCAGGGTCTGGCTGCCAACAAACATGGCTGCGAGTTGACTCTGGCTGGAAGCTGATTGTTGCCAATCCCAGCCTTCTCTGGCGAAGCTGTGCTGGCATCATCCCGAACTGAGCAGTGGAAGATGGTCTCCAGATCCAGCATTACGCTTGCTTTATCCTGAGCCCTTGTCTCACCCCAGGCCTCAGTGTGATTTGAAATGGGAGTCTTGGTTTTTTGGGTTGGGAGGAACAGGGGATGGTCAGGGCTCAGAGACTGAGACCTGTGGATTTTGGCAGGATATAGCACGGACCCTTAATCCAAAAACTGAACAGGAATCTGGAAGCATTTTCCCAGAAAGGCCTTGGTATACATGGATACTTGGAAAACATGATCCACCTGGGAATTGACTCTGGTCTCCCCTCCCCACCCTACCCTGTCACACTGCCTAGACCCCAGAACACTGCCGTCCTGCGTGGATTTCAGGTACATCACTGGTATCCTGACTGAGGAGGAAGCTATGGTGAGTCATGCTCAGGTGAGGATAAACACTGGATTACTTTGTGGTCCGAGAGAGATGACGCCTTTTCTCTTTTCTAGAAATACAGAAATACTGCAGGAAGGTGAAGTTGGTAAAAAAAAAAAAAGAAAGAAAAAAGAAAGAGGTGCATTCTGCAGAGATTCTTCTCACTATTTAGTCCTCTTCTGAAGGTCCCTATTCCCTGGGACTTGATACCGCTCTCCTGTTCCCCCGTGCCCTCTGCCGGAAGGTTCAGATGGAGCTGCTGTGTGGGTCTAATTTCTTTCCTCAGGGCTCACTTGAACAACTGCTCAAAGGCAGTTTCAGTTTAGGGTTATGCCTTGGACAGAGGAAGGCTTCACTCCACCCTGCGTTGAACATCCTGAGAATTTGCACAATCTTGACTGTGGCCCAGAGGCTGGAGCCGGCAGTATGTGAGAAGGGCAGCTGGATCCTCCGGGGCAGCCACTGAGCCTCAGACAATTCTAATCCTACTGGAAGGCACAAAGACTTTCTCTCTTTCCACAGAAAAGCAAATGCTGGCCTGGGGCTTCCCTGCCCTCCCCACCTCTCAGGCCTGGCTGGGGTGCTCAGATGACACGCTGAAGCAGGTGGATATAAGAACATAGCTGGGAAGGCAGTTTTCTATTCCTGGTTTTTCGGAAGAAATTTGAATGCTTCTAGCCTCTTGGAATTGTTTTGGTTCTGAGGCCTCATTCTGAAAGTCGTGACCTACCAGTCACAGTTTGCTGCTCACAGTGTGGGTCCAGGGCTCTGTGGCCTCGTGAATGCCTTCTTAGGTTCTGGAAAGTGGTAGCCTGGGCTGGCTCTCCAGGTAGAGGGAGATGCATGCCATAGTGCCGCTTAACCACACCGAGCCTTTTCTCCTCTGCAGGAAAGGGGACCCGATTCCTGTCTCATGGGTGGGTTCCAGGATTGGGATAAAGTCTACGCATTTTTAATGCTCAGGCATGTGGCATCCAGCCTGTGCTTGGTTGGTTGTTTTTCTTTCTCCTCATGCCACCTCCCCTACAGTGATACCGAGACTGCCTTCTGCTTGTTCTCCCATCAGTTAGTTCTGTGGCTTTTGTGGAGTAGCCCAGCTTGAAACAGGCCTACGCATCTCCACTCCCTGGCCAGGGATGTTAGGACAAGGAAAGCAGCAGTTCCCATAGAGACGAGAAACGAAAACCACCCTCCAAGTAGAGTTCCCTTCTGTTGGCTAAGCTGCATCTGCACTTAATTTCAACACATGATGTTCTTCTGGTTCCTCCAGCAACCACGGTGTTTGTGGAGTCTGTTCAGAGAGGAGATGCCTAGTAGATGAAGGGGAAGATCTCAGGACATGCTGATAGTTGTATGCCCTTTCCCACAGCTCTGCACCAAAGCACTGCAGGGTGGCTGGACCAGGTAACTTCTTTGGTTGATAATAAACTTGACTTTCCCAGTTGGTAGCTTGAGAAGCTCAAGGGAGCCAGGAGCCAAAGGCACCCAAGAGCACAGGACTGGCGACCTAGGAATATGAGGACAGTCTCAGTCAGGCTCTCTAGAGACCAGAGCTGAGTCTCCATCAGAATCCCAGAGATCCTCCAGATTGTTTCAAGCACCGACCTGAACTAAGAATCCGCCACTTAGTGCCAGTGACAAGCTTCATTAGCTTCTCTGTGGCCGTCTCCAGAGGCAGGAGTCACCTCTCTTCGGGCACTTGTCTATTGTTTGAGGGATCTGCGCCCCCCTTTGCTTCTCTGTAACTTGTAGCATCCAATCCCCCATTCTCCGGGGGCTGCTGAGAGCCCAGCTACTTGAAGTTAGTTTCTCAACCGTTTTGTTTTTTTTGTTTTTTTTTGTTTTTGCTTTTTTAGGTCACACCTGGCAATGCTCAGGGGGTTACTCCTGGCTCTACACTCAGGATGTACTCCCAGCAGCGCTCGGGGGACCATATGGGATACCGGGAATCGAACCCAGGTTGGCCGCTTGCAAGCCAAATGCCTTACCCGCTGTGCTATTGCTCTGGCCCCAACCCTTTTCTTTTAAATGACTGTGGCCCCTTCTGACCTTGCTTCCTTCCTGTGCCCCTCCTGCCAGTTCCCCCCACCCTGGTCCCATGCCAGGGTCTCCCCACTTTTTTTAGCACTGAAATAGACATTGTGGAAAGTAGAGTGGCCCACAGACATTCCCCCCAGGTCTGTCTAGAGAGATCTTTTAGGGGGTGGGGAGATAGTTTGGGGGTGGCCCTGGCTATTCCTGGCTCTGTGCCTAGGTGTGACTGTGTGAGACCAGGACAGACTGGCATTGGTTGCTTAGCAAGGCCAGTGCCTCACCTCATGAGCTATTGCTCCATCCATCTAGAGAGGGTCACGGTACCAAATGTGCAGGGCAAAAGACAAGTGAGTTGGGGAGAACCTCTGTCCCCAGTGCCAGTGCCACAGGAATATGACTCTTCAGAGTGCTGAAATGACAACTCGGGCTATGGGGCACAGAGAGGAGGCCCGGGTTTGAAGCGGGTTGGATCAACACAGACTAGGAGAACCTGGACGTGGCCAGCTGTGTGATGTAAAAGACCCAAGCTTTCCTTATTTCTGTAACTATGTCATTTCACTCTCTTGAGTAAAATGCCGCTAGTCCCCATGACCCCTCTCCCTGAGAGGCTGTGGGGATCCCTCTGGTAAAGAACAGTGAGAGGCATTTTGTCGGTCACGTCTGTGTATCCAGCATGTAACTCTCGCTCCCTCAAGCCCCAGCGCCTCTCTCTCCTCCAAGTCTGACTGTGCTTCTTTCATTCTTGATTTCCTTTTTGTGGCACAGTCAAAGCTGAGTTCACATAACTGAAGATCTAAAACTCAGGCTCCTTAACTTCTGTCAGCAGGTAATTTAGTCATTGCCCTAACACTAAGAATAGGGAGGCTGTTTGCAGGGTGATTTTCAAATGATCTGTCTGCAGATTGACTAGGAAAGAGCAAGATCACATTTGCTAAAACATGGGATCTGTGAATTATTGGCAGAAATGGTCAACTCTGTAGCAAATCCAGGTGTCATGCCAGGCGGGGACAGGTCTGAGCTACCACACGATGTGTTTCTTACAGGCTTCAGGTAAAGGTTGGAGCTGGTGTCCAGAATGACATCCGTAGATGCTGTTTCATCAGAAACATGATCGAATCAGAGATGACTTTGGTAAATAAATGTCTTCTCCTTTCACTGAGGAAAAAACATCTTTCAAATCTTTGCCCAGAGTCAAAATACATCTTATTTTCCAGCAAGAATGAAAGAAACTTAGGAATTATAGAAGTTAATGACAAAGGAAGTTCTGATTTATAATCATATGGTAGGCAAAGTCAAATGAAAACTGAGGGGCAAGTTGATAATCGATTCACTGAGGTACCAATGAGAGATCTGTTTTCTCAGGGGCTTTCTTTCTTTCCTTTTTTTAAAAGTATTTTTTATACCACTGTGAGATGTGCAATTACAAAGATAAACAATTAAAAAGTTCATATTGGGGCTGGAGCGATAGCCCAGCAGGTAGGGCATTTGCCTTGCCGTGGCCGGCCCATGCCGGCCCGGATTCTATCCCCGGCATCCCATATGGTCCCCTGAGCACCGCCAGGAGTAATTCCCTGAGTGCAGAGCCAGGAGTAACCCCCTGAGCATCACCAGATGTGACCCAAAAAGCAAAAAAAAAAAAAAACCCGTTCATATTTGGGTTTTGGTCATACAGTGTTCCAGCACCCATCCCTCCACCAGTGCCCATCTCCCACCACCAACGTCCCGGTTCCCTCGCTCCTCCACCAGCCCGCCTCCATGGCAGGTTCTTTATTTCTTTCCTCTCTCTCTTTCTCTCTTTTTCAGGGGCTTTTTTTTTTCCCTTTTGGGTCACACCCGGCAATGCTCAGGGGTTCCTCCTGGCTCTGCACTCAGGAATTACTCCTGGCAGTGCTCGGGGGACCATATGGGATGCCGAGGATTGAACCCAGGCTGGCATGGGCTGGCCGTGTGCAAGGCAAACGCCCTACCTGCTGGGCTATCGCGACCGGCCCCTTCAGGGGCTTTCTTACTAGCAAAATATAACAGTCCCTAAATGTTATCTCAATTAAATCCTATGGGTTATGAAGTAATTGGCTGGGTTTAAAAATATTATTTCCTTGTGGTTAAATTTGTTTTTTCCTTACTGATAACTATAGTGTTGAGCATCTTTTTACGTGGGTAATGGTCATTCAGATGCATTCTCTGGTAAAATTTCTGTTCTAACCTTTCAACTATTTGGGGACAATACCTGGTGGAACTCGGGAGCTTTTCTCAGCTCTGTATTTTGAATCAGACTTTGGATCACACATTCAGGTGTATGTGGTGGTGGGAATCAAACAGGGGTTGGACAGATGTGTGTCAAGGGTCTTAACCTCTTTACTACCACTCTGGCCCCTATATTTGAAAAGTTATGCGGTACTAGAAATTCTGGTAGTGGAATTCAGTTTTTATTTGCTTTAGGGGAGTCGCTCCTGACAGCCTTTGAGTGACCATGGAAGAAAAAGGATTGAATGTGGGCCCCAGTGTGCAATGCACTCCTCCAGCCATTTGAGCTGTCTTGTAGCCCAAGTATTCATATTTAAAGTTATAATCTTTATGATTTTTTGAAAACAAAATTAGGTCTTTATATTATACTTCACCAATAATGAAAACTATAATATTTCTATGCACCCCTAAAAACGTTAAGAACTCTGTCTCTATCCAAACCTCAAATCTTTCATCATTTGACCCTCTAGGACTGTCTACGGATTTTGATATGTTAACTTTTCCCATAGAGTTTTTTAAGCAATTTTTATACTTTTAGAGATAGTACAAAAAATAAGATAGAGTATTTTTTATTGCTTCATGAATACAAACAATAAAAATACTCTATCTTATTTTTTGTACTATCTCTAAAAGTACAAAAATTGCTTAAGAAAACTATGGGAAAAGTTAACACATCAAAATCTGTAGACTGTCCTAGAGTGTCAAATGATGAAACACTTGAGGTTTGAATTCCTGAAGCAACCAAATGCCATTGGGCTACACTGGCACGTGATAGGGTCAAATGGAAATGTTACTGGCACCTGCTCAAGCAAATCGACGAATAACGGATTTCAAGTGATCAAGTGATTTTTATTGCAAAGATATGACCATTGAAAATAATGTAAGGGGTGGGAAGGAGGAGGGTGGTGAGGGAAGTAGGAGGTGGTGGGAGGAGGAGAAGGGGTCCAGGAAGGAGAGTGGGGTGAGGGGAGGGTGGAATCTAGACTGGATTGCGGCTAGATTATGGTAATTCTTGGTTTATCGGTTCCACTTAACCAACAAAAAATGGAATAAATGGGAAATAGGACCTCAGTCCCTTGCCGGATCATCGTTCATTAGGTGACTTCCCTGGGTGGTGGTCTGGGTGGTGTCCCAGGGGCTGGGGCCTCCTCCATGCAGGTCTGATTCCCCAGACACCTTCTGCTGTCCTCTGCCTGCTCACAGATCTTCCTGGAGCGCACACGAGACTTGTAGCTAGAGGGAAAAGGCCAGATGGCGTACTTATTGGGTGTCCTTGGAAAGGACATTTTCTTCCTGGTCCCTAACTGCATACATGGGGTTTTGAGGTGGCGGCCCAGAGAGTCCCAGGGAAAGTTGGCAGTTGAGAGAAATCAGAGGGAGGGAAACCAAAAGTTAAAGAGGGTTTGTCCCAAGGAAAGCGAAAAGTTAAAGAGGGAAGCTGTCAGGGCTCACCGGGCTCTTTATGATGTCTAAGTTGTGTGTGACTGATTTACGTTTGTCATCTGTGATTTTCAAAATTGCCAGTCTCTTCCTCTTCCTCCTTTCCAGGTTGGGGAATACCAGTTGGGAAACTGGCTGCATGAGAGCTTTGGGGGGCTTCCAGACAGAGAGAGCAGCAGCCCCTGGTGTCTGGGCTGTAAGGGGGCCACGGGGCCCTGATGCCTGGGGCTAGACAGCCAGCACCACGGGGAGAAGCTCCTGGTGCAGACTCAGCCAGGCACCACAGCCACACCTGTAACGCCTTGAGGAAATGGGTGACTACATTGTGTGCTTGTGGGTAGGTTTTGAGAATTGTTCTAGTATCCATCCAAGTTTCTAAGTATCCATGTTCTAAGTATTCAAATTTTCCACTACTAAAAATGCAAAGAGACCACCACCAGCAATTCCAGAGAAGAAACAGGCCAGATGCACAGCTGCACCAGGCTTAGATAATAGTCAAGTTTAGGACCAGGTCCTTCTCCGGATCCTGCCCATATATACACTGTAATGATCATTGTAGCTGTAACAAACTCGGGTGGGGGGTGCTGATGGGGGAATGGAAAGTGAGGTATGGGGCTTGCGCCTATGACAGTCGAGGGGCACATTGGTGGTGGGACATTGGTGGTTGTATGGGGCACTGGTAGAGGGATGGGTTCTGGAACACTGCATGACTGAGAGCCAAGTATGAACATCTTTTAATTGTATATCTCACGGTGGTATAATAAAATAATATATATTGCTAGTGTGGCAAAAAATGCAGAGAGAGAAAGAGAGAGAAGAAAGTTATTTGCTCTAAAGTCAGGCTGTGGAGATGGGAAAGGAAAATGGTGTCCTTGGTTGTTGGGGAGCCACTGGGGTCCCCAGCAGTATCTGGACAGAAGTTCTCAACCTCTGAGGCTGCCGGGAACGGATGAAAACTCACAAGTTTGGCGCAGTTCTAAAAAAGGCTTTTAATAGTACAAAAGTTCTACCACTGCAATCCAATATAATGAAAGATCTCTAGCTCTGATCAGAACTTAGACCATACAAGAGGTCTCAAGTCTCCCACCAAAGAGGATCCTTCCAGAAAGGAGTCCCACCAAAGAGAGAGAGGATCTCATCTGAGAGAGTCCTACCAAAGAGGAGACCTACCCAAAAAGGGGAAAGTGCCTCAAATCAGTCCCCTTATATACACAAAAGTAATCCTAACTTTAGGGGAGGGTCTGTCAATAAGATCCCTAGCACAGCGGGTGAGCGTTTGCCTTGCAGGAGGCTGACCCGGTTCAATCCATGGCATCCCATATGGTCCCCCAAGCACTGCTAGGAGTAGTTCCTGAGTGAAGAGTCAGGAGTAATCTCTGAGCATCCTGGGTATGATCCAAAAGAAAAAAAAAAACCAAAAAAAATCCCTAAACAGATTCTAGACAGTAGAAGAGTGTAGAAGGGTGGTGCCACACCCTACTATAGGGTATAAACAAAGGATTACACCAAGGACTAATCCCTTCTTCCGAGATTATCTCTTATGTAAAACACTGGAGAGAGAGAGGGGGGGGGAGACTGTTATAAGTAATACATCTTAATTTCATGGGCTTCATGTAATCTAGATGGTACCCACAAGGTCCATCTTATTTATTATCTGCACCAGGGTGATTCTGAGTATCTTGTTCTCTCTATACTGAAAGGGTCACACTCGCCTGCTTGAGGGCAAACTAGCATGATCCTTCCTATAATCTTAAACTATAGTCTCAACATAACATAGCAGAGTGGCAGTCTCCTGGTAAATTCTAACTGTCTCAAGTTGGGTCCAGTGGATATATAGAGGAGCTGTGCCCAATCTAGATAACATAGAAGTCTTAGTAGATGTCTAATAATAAGTCAGAAGATACTCATTCAGAGTCAAGGTGACTTCTGTAACTGCCACACCCTCCATCAGTGTTTACATGGAAGAGATCTCATTAGTATGAACCCTGGCTTTAGAAGAAGTAAATAGATTAAGCTGTGAGTGGATAAAACAGCAAAGCTCCCAAGCTAGCTAGGCCTGTCACCCAATACTTGGTGACAGAAAATGTAGAAAATGTGCCCTGGTGAAGGGATGGCTACTGGAACACTATATGTCTGAAACTCAATCATGAACAACTTTATAACTGTGTAAAAAAAAAAAGACATAAGGAACTTGGGCCAGAGCGATAGCACAGTGGGTAGTGTGTTTGCCTTGCACGGGCTGACCGGGTTCGATCCCTGGCATCCCCATATGGTCCCCGAGCACCACCAGGAGTAATTCCTGAATGCAGAGCCAGAAGTAACCCCTGAGCATTGCCAGGTGTGACCCAAAAAAAAAAAAAAGACATAAGGAACTTTACATGGTGAAGGAACCATTCTATATCTTGACAGAGGTATGTGCTAAATGGGAGTATGTATTTGTCAAACTTATCAAATTGTATACATATCTTAAGTATATCTTAAGTATACCTAAGTCATGGCATTAGGACATGGCACCTTTGGGCACTTATGAGGTTATGAGGGAGAACAGGATTAGACCCCTTCTGAAGGGAGAACATGTAGCAGCTACAGATGCACTTAGGGATATAGCCCAGATCGCACAGGGCCTTGATTTGATTCCCTGCATGGCCACCTGAGGAAAGAGACTCTGGGAGCGCTCCATCATCTTTCCCCCAGACGAAAAAGAAAACATCTGTGTTGACTTCAAATGCCCATTGTTTAACCTACCATACGGATCCTAAACAAATACTAAATATAGTAAGTTTGTCGGTTACAAAATTAGTAATTCCAAATTTTATTATCTATTAGTTTGGGGTTTTTTTTTGGGTCACACCACACAATGTTCAGAGGTTACTCTTGGCTTTGTGCTCATGAATTACTCCTGACAGTGCTCAAGGGACCATATTGGATGAGTGCAAGGCAAGTGGCCTACCTGCTGTACTATCATCTGACTCGGCAATTCCAAATTTACTCTATGTGTTATAGACTTCAAATACATAAATATATTAAGGATAATTTTTTTTTTTTGCTTTTTTGGGTCACACACGGCAGTGCTCAGGGGTTACTCCTGGCTCTGCACTCAGGAATTACTCCTGGTTGTGCTCGGGGGACCATATGGGGATGCCGGGGGGATAGAACCTGGGCCAGCATTGGCCAGCTGTATGCAAGGCAGACGCCCTAGCTCTGGACTATTGTTCCGGCCCTCAGGATAATGTTTTTAAATGTAGAATTATTTAAATGCTTTTTAGCTTTTGGTCACTGAAACATAAAGTCCCGCATCAAATAAGTTATCTTTTTTTTTTTTTGCTTTTTTGGGTCACACCCGGCGATGCTCAGGGCTTCCTCCTGGCTCTGCACTCAGGAATTACTCCTGGTGATGCTTGGGGACCATATGGGATGCCGGGATCAAACCCAGGCTGGCACAGGCGGCCGCGTGCTGCAAAGCAAACGCCCTACCCACTGGGCTATCGCTCCGCCCCACAAATAAGTTATCCTTTTGTAGATTTGAGGTCATTCATTGAACTTTCTCCTAAATATTCTTTTCCCCACTGTTCTTTACATGAATAGTTAGAAAATCAACCATAAGAAAGTTGTGTTTATTTCATATTGCACTGGTGGTTTTTTGTTTGTTTGTTTTTGTTTTGCTAAGCACCTGCACTAATCTACACTGAAGCT
>JAJIBD010014477.1:0-28440 GCA_021461705.1 Cryptotis parvus | reverse complement strand
CTACCCCTAGAATGAACTTTTGATTATATTTCTTTGAATGTTAGTCTTGGGATGGGGGTTGGGGGGGAGAAATCCAAGGGATGTAATGAAACCTCAATTGTAAGACACCCTCAAGGGGCCCCTCACACTTACCCATTACAGGATGTGATGCTTTTTCTCAATTCTTTTAGTCTCAATTTCTTTGCCATACCAGTCTGGGTGCTCGGGGTCACTCCCGGTGGTGCTGGTGAGGGGCTTGGGGTGCAAGCCCCACATATAAAGCCTGTGCTCAGTCTTTTGATCTATTGCCCCCTTTTTTATTCTCTTTGGGTCACACCCGGCAATGCTCGGGGGTTACTCCTGGCTGCACTCAGGAATTACTCCTGGCGGTGCTTGGGGGACCATATGGGATGCGGGGATCGAACCCGGGTTCAATCTGCAGCCGGGTCAGCAGCATGCAAGGACAACGCCCTCCCGTTGGGCTATCGCTCTGTTCCTTTTTTAAGCATCTACCAGCTCTGAAGATAAAAGAGAATGCTTTAAATGCGCATGTTTTGGCACTCATCTTTTTACCTTTGTTCTCTTTTTTTTGGGGGTGAGGGGTGGGCCACACCTGGTCATGCTCAGGGCTGACGCCTGGTTCTGCACTTAGCAATCACTCCTGGTGGTATATGGGGATGGGGACAGCCTATGGGGTGCTGGGCTCCAACCTGGGTCGACCGCCTGTAAGGCAGGTGCCCTCCCAGCGGCACTCTTGCTCCAGCCCAGTAACTGTCCATTTCTTGTGAGTTTTTTTCTTTCTTTTTCAGCACTAGTTTGTGCCTTTGCCAACACCAAGGGGGCAAGGAAGTTAAAGGGGCCAACTGGGGGGCGGGAGCGATAGCCCAGTGGGGGAGGGCGTTTGCCTTGCAGCGGTCAGCCCATGCCGGCCTGGGTTCGATCTCCGCATCGCATATGGTCCCCGCGAGCACCGCCAGGATAATTTCTGAGTGCAGAGCCAGGAGTAGCCCCTGAGCATCGCGGGTGTGACCCAAAAATAAAAAAAGGGCCAACTTGGGGACACTTTTCTGATCCTGAGTATAGGAATTCGGTGGAGTCCAGGCACCTCTTGATTATTGATCCTTGCACACACAAGCGTGCACGTGCCTTAGGGCAGGGCGTCACCCAGAGCACACGCCAGGTCTGCCATGTTGGAACTGGCAGCGGGGTACCATGAGCAAATCAGACATTTCCAAACCCCCATCCAGGCTGGAGGCGTAAGTGGGTGGGGCGTTTGTCTTGCACCCAGCTGACCTGGGTTTGATCCCCAGCATCCCATATGGTCCCCCTGAGCACTGTCAGGAGTAATTCCTGAGTGCAGAGCCAGGAGTAACCCCTGGGCATCCATCACTGGGTATGACCCAAAAAGGAAAAAAATCCATTGGACTGGGGAGATAAAACAGTAGGGAGAGTGCTTGTTTTGCACACAGCCGACCTGGGTTCAATCCCCAGCAGCTGATAAAGTCACCCCAACCCCACGAATGATTCCTGAGCATAGAGCTAAGAGTCAGCCCTGAGCATCGTCAACTGTGGCCTCAAACCCAACAAAAGCAAGCCGGGTTCCATCTAGAGCCCCAGAGATGGCAGGGTGGATGTGCTGACCTTGCACGCCATCAATCCAAATTTAATCCCTGAGCACAGAACCAGGAGTGAGCCGGAACACTGCCAGGTATGGCCGCAAAATCAAAACAAGGGGCCGCAGAGACAGTTCAGTGGGAATGACATTTGCCTTGCATGCGGTCAAACCCGGTTTGATCCCCAGCATCCTCTGTGGTCCCCGAGCACTACCAGGAATAATTCCTGAGTGCAGAGCCAGGAGCAACCCCTGAGCATAGCCAGGTGTGACCCAAAAACAACAACAACAACAAAATGAAAACTCAGAGTGAAGCATTATTACAGCGGGTAGGGTGCTGGCCTTGCATTTGGGTTTGATCCGGCATCCCATATGGTTCCTTGAGCACCACCAGGAGTGACTCCAGAGTGCAGAAGCAGGAGTAACCCCTGAGCCTTGCGGGGTGTGGCCCAAAACCAAAGCAAAACAAAAATCCAAGTTCCTCTCCAGTGAGGCCAAGTCGGATGTGGCCACCTGGGGCCCAGGGCGGCCTCCCTGTGACCCAGGGAGAAGCCAAAGCCGCCCCCACGTGCTGTTTCTACACCCTATTTGTGCAACGTATTTGTTTTCTCTGCAGACATACCAGCCGGACCATGTCAATGCTCGGCCTGGAGGCCTGGAGAAAGTGTGTGGAGTTGATTTCTCTCACCTCTTTCTCACCCCATTATCCCCATCTGTCCAACGGGGTGGGATAAGGCTCATCGCTGCACAGGTCCTGGGGTGCCCATGAGTGGGGTGCTTGCAGGAGGTGTTGGCCCTGATTTTCAGGAGGGGAAACTGAGTTGAGTGGGTGGCGCTGCCCACGGTCAGGCAATCAGGAGAGGTGTGGGCTGGACAGGGTGGAGAGTGGTGAGGACACTGGCCTTGCCGGCAGTCATCCCGTGTTCAATCCCCAGCATTGCCTCGGATCCCCCAAACACCAGCGGGACATCCCTGAGTGCAGAGCCAGGAGCAGCTCGGGGTCAAGTCCCTCCCCCATAATGGGAGAGGTGAGGCCGGGCAACAGGACAGCGGGGAGGGCGCTGGCCTTGCACATGGCTGGCCTGGGTTTGGCTCCCGCATCCCATAGGGTCCCCTGAGGCCCCCAGGAGTGATCTGAGTGCAAATCCAGGAATCAGCCCCTGAGCACTGCCAGGTGTGATGCACACACACACACACACACACACACACACACACACACACCACAACCACAACCATGAGAAAAAAACTTAGAAGAGCTGGAAGTAGGCTGGAACCTAAATCATCAGCCACTGTCACAGACACTCTTTTATTAGGCGGGACCCCAGCTGTGCCCAGAGCTGACTCCAGCCCTGCCAGTGCTCAGACTCCACATGAGTGTTGGGGATGGCGTTGAAGTCGGCTGCATGCAAGGTAAGCCGCTCCCTGCTGCACTATGGCTCCAGACCCGGGAACATTTTTGGGACTGTGGCTTCTCCACAGAGCAGTTGCAGGCCCCACTGCTTCCTGAACCTCAGTTTCCCCATCTGAACTCTGGATTTGTTTTGTTTTGGGAACACACCTGATGATGCTCAGGGGTTACTCCTGGCTGTGTACTCAGTAATCACTCCCGGGGCCAGAGAGATAGCACAGTGGGTAGGGCATTTGCCTTGAATGCGGCAGACCTCAGTTTGATCCCGGCATCCCATATGGTCCCCCGAGTAGTTCCTGAGCAAAAGAGCCAAGAGTAACCCTGAGTGTCGCGGGTGTGACCCCAAAAAAGAAAAAAAAGAAATCACTCCTGGCAGTCCTCAGGGGATCCTATGGGGTACCGGGGATCGAACTCAGGTTGGCTGTGTGCAGGACAAATGCCCTCTCCACTGTGCTATCCTTCCTGCCCACTCTATAAGGAGTTTTGCTGTTTCCTGGGCTTGTTTCAGGCCAGGGTATGAAAACGGATAACCCTCAGGGACCTGGAACGCAGGGACGTCACCCCAGAGGCCAGAGGGTAACCAGGCTGTCCCACGGGTGGGTGGGTGTGTGGGTTTGGGGCCTCTGGCTCCCCAGCCCCGCCCCTGCTGCTGGGTAATGGGCCCACAGAACCCTGTGGGGTGTGTTTGTATAGGCCTGGCTGGAATGTGGAGGGGCAGGCCCCAGGGGCCCTGAGTCAGGAGCCACCCTGGGGCCCCAGGCCAGGGGGAGGTGACCCTCAGCAGGTGGCCCCGGGCCTGGGGTGGAGGCGGAAAGTTGGGGTTGGGGAGCAGGCAGGAAGAGAGAGCAGTGGGGGTCTGACTCTGTCCAGATTGGGGGGTTAGTGTAGGGCTCACTTGAGGTTCAGCCTGTATTGGAGGTTCAGGGTTCAGCCAGTATCAGGGGTTAAATCTGTGTCAGGGGTTCAGTATGTGTCCAGGGTTTTGGTCTATACGGGGGCTTTAGCCTGTATCCAGGGGTTCAGTCAGCTGCATCACAGACTCCTGGGCCCTTCTCTCTTCCAGCCGGCCCTTCAGCAGCCCAAGCCCATCTCCAGGGAGCAGTCCTCCTGGAGAACACTCCCAGTCCTCACCCCCAGCCAGGAAGACCCTTCCATGAGTCCTCAGAGCCCTGATCGCTGCCACACTCCCAGCTCTGGGCCCTGCTCTGGGCCGTGACAACCCGTCAACCGTCAACCCGTCCCATCTTCCCTTTCCGGGTCCCTTCCTGCCGCTAGTGCTGCTTCTCCCAGCACCTCACTGCTGCTGCGCCCTGCCCCGCAGCCTGACACCCAGCTCCCTTGGTTCTGAGAGAGAGAGAGAGAGAGAGAGAGAGAGAGAGAGAGAGAGAGGAGAGAGAGAGAGAAGAAAAGTATAGAGGGCGGAGCAATAGCATAGCAGGGGGAGGGCGTTTGCCTTGCAGGCGGCCAAGCCAGGGGTTCAATCCCTGGCATCCCATATGGTCCCCGAGCACCGCCAGGAGTGATTCCTGAGTGCAGAGCCAGGAGTAACCCCTGCGCATTGCCGGGTGTGACCCAAAAAGCAAAAAAAAAAAAAAGAAGAAGAAAAGTGCCATAGAAGCAGGCTGGGGGGCAGGAGTAAGTGTAGAGGGAAACTGGGAACTTTGCTGGTGGGAAACATGCACTGGTTAAGGGCGAAGAGAGTGTTGTACATTGTGTGACTGAACCTGATCATCAACAACTTTTGTAACTGTGTATCACACAGTGATTCAATTAAAAAAAAAAGTAAAAAAAAGAAAGGAGGGGGCTAGGAGCCATAACCCAGCTGGTAGGGCGTTTGCCTTGCACATGGCGGCCTGCCTGCCCAGGTTCAATCCCTGGCATCCCATATGGTCCCCCGAGCACCGCCAGGAGTAATTCCTGAGTGCAGAGCCAGGAGAAACCCCTGAGCATTGCCGGGTGTGACCCAAAAAAGCCAAAAAAAAAAAAAGAAAAGAAAGAAAAGAGGGCAGGAGTGATAGCACAGTGGGGAGGGTGTTTACCTTGCACGCGGGCAACCCAGATTCGATCCCCAGCATCCCATATGGTCCCCGAGCACCGCCAGGAGTGATTCCTGAGTGAAGAGCCAGGGGTAACCCCCTGAGCATCGCTGGGTGTGACCCAAAAAAGCACAAAGAAAAAAAAAACAGAAAAGAATTTGCTCCTGATGGTTCTCAGAGGCTCTAGGGTGCAGGGAGTTGAATGCAGGTTGGCTTGTGCGAGACAAACTCCCTGCCTGCTGTAATATTTCGCTGACACCTTTTGGAGACCTTTTTTTCTGGGACCCCCATAGGAGCAGAAACCAGGCCTGGATGCTGTTCAGTCACCCTGAAGGCTCTCCCCCACCCTCTTATGTCTCCGGATCCTCAGGACAAACCCAGGGAGGAGTCAGTGACTCAGTCAGCACGGTGTCACCGCCTGCCATTGACCAGGACCAAGGGTGATGGTGTGTGTCTGTGTGTGAGTGTGTGTACACGCGAGTACATGTGCGTGCAGGCAGGGAGTGGTCAAGGTCATACCCTGTAGCACAAAACCCCCCACCCTATCTGGTATCCAGGAAGCCCCTGAGCCCTGTGTTTCAGGCCCTGTCATGTCCAAATCTCTCTTCAAGGCTCAGGAGACAGCTCAACAGATTGGAACAACACTTTGCCTGCAGAAGGCTGAGATTTGATCCCTAGCACTGCCTGGTCCCCTGAGCACCTCCAGGAATGACCCGTGAGGTCAGTACCTGGGAGTAGCCCAGGAGCATCCCTGGGTGTGGCCCAATGTGGCCTCCACTTCAGAAAAAGTCAAAAGAGGGTTGGAGCGATAGGACAGCGGTGAGGTGCTTGCCTTGCATGCAGCTGACTCCGTTTGATTCCTGGCACCCCATAGGATCCCTGGGCCTAGCAGGAGTGATCCCTGAGCAGTCAGTAGACCTTGAGCAGCACTGAGTGTGGCCCCAAACCACACACACACACACACACACACACACAAGAGAGAGAGAGAGAGAGAGAGAGAGAGAGAGAAATGTTCCAGAGGATTGAGAAATAGTAAAGTGGCAAAGTTACAGATAACACAGATTCTTTTCTTTTTTCCTTTTTTTGCTTTTTGGGCCACACCCGGCAATGCTCAGGGGTTACTCCTGGCTCTGCACTCAGGAATTACTCCTGGCGGTGCTCAGGGGACCTTATGGGATGCCGGGATCGAATCCGGGTCCAGCTACGTGCAAGGCAAGCGCCCTACCCGCTGGACCATCGCTCCAGCCACAATCCAGATTCTATCCCCAGACAAGGTCCCCTGAACCACCCTAGATGTGATCACTAAGCACAGAACCAGGAATCCCTCGAGTGCAGGCAACTTGTATGTCCCGTCAAAGGTTCGATCCCCAGCATCCCATAGGGTCCTGAGCACCGTCAAGCGTGATTCCTGGATGTAGAGGCAAGAGTAACCTCTGAATATCACCGAGTGTGACCCAAAACACAAAAACAAACAAAAAAAGGAAATTTCCAGAAACCAGGGAGAGATGAAATGAATGACTTGATCAATTTCTGAGCCCAGCTGAGTCGCTGGGGCGTGGCCATGGCGGGCGCATGCGTGCGTGCGCGCACGTGAGCTGTGCTCGGCCGTGGGGGTGGAGGAATCTGCAAGGGCTAAGTCCTGAATGAGGTGGGCGCAGCCTCCTGCAGGCCTGTGAAGTGGGACTGGTAGAAGGTTCTGGCCAAACTGATAAGCTGCCTCTGAAAAGGCCGCAGAGCTGGGTGGGGCGGGGCAGTGAGGGGTGGGGGGTGAGGGAGGCCAACAGTTTACACCCCAGAGGCCAAAACACCGCTAACACTTGGGGGCTGATGAAGCCGGGTAGCCTGGAGGGGCCCAGAGTCCCAAGTCCGTCCCAAGTGCAGCTGCATTTTCTCGCAGACACCCACAGACATTCCGTCCCTAGGGGTCTGCCTCCCACAGCTTTCCCCCTCTTTTGGGCCCCGGGCGGGCGCCATTCCGCTCCTGCCGTCCTCTTTCCAACTACACATGGAGGCTCTGTCGTTCAGTGGGGGGTCTCTGGCCTGGGCTGGGTTCACTGCTGGCCTGCTGGAGACGTGCTCTGTTGCCTGAAGAGGCAGGTGGAGGGAGGCTCCTCCTTGGCGGGTAGCGGGGTGGGGGCCCCCCAGGCACCTAGAGAACAAAGGCCACAGTCAGGCAGGGCAGGGGCAGGCAGGCTGTGAGCCGCCCTAGAGGGCCCCTGGCACCAGGCCTGTCCTCCTGCCTCTATAGGTACACACCGCCCCAGGGCTGGGCAGAAGTGGCACCTCCAAGAGGGCCCCCCCACTGGTTTCTTGTCCTGGTGACTCAGGCCTCCCACCCCCAGGGAAGACAATGGGATCCTGGGATCCCTAGGCAGGTGCAAAGCCAGGTGAAGCAGCCTCAGGGAACTGCTCCAAGTTTCCTCATCCATCGGCACCCTCCAGCAGGGCGATGGCCAGCCTCTTGGATAGAGAGAGGGCCTCTTGCCTTCCTAAATGGTGGACAGATCTGTGCCCCCCCCCCAAGGGCAGGGTCTGCCTCACGCCATGCATAGCCCCATCTCTCTCCACCAGCCTGGCAAACACCAGGAGCTCAAGCATTGCTGTCTGGGAAGGGCTTGCCTAGGAAGGGGGTGTCCCGAGGGTCACCGCAGGACGTGGTCCCCAACTCTACAGTTTGAGCGTTGTAGGGGGCAGTGAAGGGCTTGGACCAGCATGACAGGAACCCCGGGCCAGGAGGGTTGGATTGGGCCACTGGGACGGACTCACGCCCCAGACCCAGGTTCTGGGGTTATGGATGGACATAGGAAGTGAGGTTAGTTACTGAATTTGTACAGCCCCTGTCCAGACCCCCAGGGCTCCCCAGCTGGCAGCAGGTGGGGACCTTGGGCCAAATGCGTCAGCCCATGTAGGGTACCCAGGAGGGTACTCCCGGCTCTATTCCTGAGTCTTTTTTGCTTGGGGGGGGCCACATCCAGCTGTGCTCAGGGCTGATTCCTGGCTCTACGCTCACGAATCAATCCCGGCAGTGTTCAGGGAACCATGCAGAGTGCTGGGAATTGAATCAGGGTCAGCCACTTACAAGGCAAACTTTCTACCCATTGCACTATTTTCTTTTTTCTATTTTTGTGCCACACTGGGCAGTGCTCAGGGTTTACTCCTGGCTCTGAAATCAAGAATTGGGGCTGGAGCAACAGCACAGTGGGGAGGGCGTTTGCCTAGCACGTAGCAGATTGGGGTTCGATCCCTGGCATCCCATATGGTCCCCGAGCACCCACCGCCAGGAGTAATTCCTGAGTGCAGAGCCAGGAGTAACCCCTGAGTGTCATCGGATGTGACACACACAAAAAAAAAAATGAAAATCAGGAATTAGTCCTTACGGTGCTTGGGGACCCTATGAGTTGCCAGGTATCGAACCCTGGTGATTGAACGCATGGCAAATGTACTATGGCTTAGACACCCTCCCCCTCCACCAGCAGCACACTCCACCCCCATCGTACTGTTTCTCCTATTTCTCCGGCCCCTGTTCCTGAATCTTGGCCTCTGGCCCCTCCTCCGAGAATTCCTCCCGCCTCCCAACCCCTTATATCCAGCTGCTTTGGACCTGGAAAGGTCCAGACCAGGAGGGTAATATGGCCAAGAGTTCAGGAGAAAAGGGCGCGGGTGGGGGTGACAGCTTCCAAGCTTATGAAAGGGTGTCAACTGGGGCAGAAAGTACAGATGGAGAGGAAGCTATAGTACAGCGGAGAGGGTGCTTGGCTTGCCCGCAGAGGACCTGTGTTCAATCGCTGGCATCCCATATGGTCCCCCAGCACCACCAGGAGTGATTCCTGAGGGCAGAGGCAGAAGTAGCACCTGAGCATCGCTAGGTGTAACCCCCCCATAAAAAAAAGTACAGCGGGGACGGCATTTGCTTGCATGTAACAGACCCATTTCTATTTCTGTGCACGCATAAGGTTCCTGAAGTCCTCCAAGAGGACCCCACCTTGGAGCACGGAGCCGGGAATCAATCCTGATCCTTGTCAGTCCTGGACGCCCCACTCCGGTTAAAATAAGTGTAGGTTTCCCTTAACTGGCAAAGGGCCTTGAAACAATGTATTCTTTTCTGTCTGGAATGCAAGTTACTTTCATTTGTGACAAGGTGTCTGGTCTCCAAAGCTAGGGGTCACTTTGGGTGTCAAGAGGTCACAGAGATGCAAAGGTGCTGCGCAGACTAAGGTCGAAATTCCAGTGGGCTCGCAAGGAGATTCAGGCGGGCCAAGGAAAAGAGCCAACTCTGAAGGTTTGCACAGGAGAGCTTGAGACGCACTGGCCTCAGTTGTCCACCTGTATAATGGGGCTGTCTCGTGTCCTGCGGGAACTGGCATGACAGCTCGCAAAGCCCCGCACCCAGAAGCAGTTCTTAAGAACTCGGAGACGCCGCCGGCCCGGCCCGAGAATAAAACTCACGAGCCCGCGACTGCCAGCGCTTCTCGCGGCCTCTCGTTCGGGAGAGTTCCGCCTCTTTCCTCGCTGGACGGCGCTGGAGGCGGGCCTTCGTCCCGAATGGCTGGCAGCCGCGCCAATCCAGATTTCCCGCGCTCCGATTGGCCAGCCTCTGCTGCGGCCTTATCTTTCCATCTCACGGTCCCGGCTCCGCTTGGCGTCACAGGTGCTGCGACCGCACTGCCATGTGCGCCTCCGCGCTGAGAGATAATCCCCGCCATTTCTGCTCGCTGTTCGGCAGCAGATTTTTTTTCATTTCACCCCGCGGCGCGTGACGCCCGCCTTCAGGCTCTTGGACGCGAGGGGTTATAGTTGCTTTCTGAAGGGCGTTCGGGAGGGGTTCGCCCAGGACGCGGCGACGGCGGCAGCGGAGGGATCCGCGGCGCGGTCGGGAGAGGCGGTCCGGGGGCGGGATCTTCGGGGGCGGAGCCTGTGGGGCGCGGGGCGGGGGGCGGAACATGTCTCCGGCCGCAGGAAGATGAGGCAGCGGCGACGGCCGCGGATGTAGCGGGCCGGAGCGAACCGTCCCCAACGCGGCGGGCCGCCGGGCAACGCGGGCTATCGCGCACGCCGTTCATCCAGCGCCCGGCTCCTCGTGCCCCACGGCGAAGCGGACCCCACGGAAGGGGGCCCCGAGCCACGCGCGCCGCCACCCACGCGCGCGCCCCCCTCGGGGGGCCGGCCCGCGCCCCTTTGTCCGCAGGGGGCCCGGTTCATGCCGCCGCCCCCGCGAGCTGCGGGCCCGGCCGCGCTGAGCAGGTAACCCCGCCGTCGCCACCCACCCTCCTCCACTCGGGCCCCCGCGTGCGCTTTGTGCAAAGTTGACCCCGGGCCTCCCCGCGCCGTGGAGTGGGGGGCGCGGGGAAGATTGAGGGTGCGCCCCTGCCGCGGGCCAGGCCGAGGGGCGGCGGCGGCGGCCGGCTGGGAGTCATTGTTCTCCAACTTTCCGCGGGGACGGGGTGCGGGGGGTGGGGGTGCGCGGCGACGTGGAGGGGCCGCGCGCGCCAGGCCAGCGCCTCCCCCCTCTCCGGCCCGGCACTTGGGGAAAGTTTGCGGGCCCCGGGCGGGGGCCGCCGTGCTGGGCCGCCCAACTTGGCAGCGGGGTCTTCCCCCACAGTCCCCGGCACCCGTCCCATCCCAGGGAGGTGGTAGTGGTGGGATTCCTGGGGCGTCCCTTTCCCCCGGCACCCCGGGAGGGTCCGGACCGGGCTCGGGAGTTTGGGGGGCCGCGCGGGAGGAGGGAGGGTTCTTTTGTCTGCAGCGCCCGGGAAGGTGTCGGCGCGCTCTGCGGGCTCAGGTCGGAGTGCCGGTGGGCTGGGGGGTGCTGTGGGGGGGGGGCCCGCGGGGGCAACATCTGCTCCGCGTTAGTGCGGGGAGCGGCGGCGGCTGGGGCGCGAGGACGCGGTGGCGGCGCCCCGAGCTTCAAAGGCTCCCGGGCTGCGCGCCGCGGGCACTCGGCTGCGGGGGGTGTGGGGGTGCGGAGGGAGGGTTGGTTTGCTTTTCCCCGGCCACTCCGCCTTCCCCTCTCCCCCTTTCCGAAAGCAAAGCGTTTGGGGGCGGGAGTCTCCTTTCCAAGTGGTCGCGAACACCTTCCGAGTCCCCCAAAGTTCTGGTGACACCGCAGAGGACTTTCGGCTCCCCAAGAACCCGAGCTGTTTCGGTTCCCCCTCCCCCTCTCCCAAGTGAGCTGTAAAATCGGTTTCAACTACCTCCACCAAAAAAGAAAAAGAAAAAAAAAACCGCAACAACTGGTTTCGTATTCCTGCCTCCCACCCCCAAAATAAGTCGGTTCAGGAGTCCTCCCCCACTCCACCCCACCCCGCTCTCCTTTAAGCAAGAAAAAAGTTGGCGGGGGAGGGGGGCTCCCGGCTTCCGTTTCACACCCCATCTCCAGTTGGCAAACAAAGAGGGGGCACCTCCAGATCTCACGTTGGGTCTTCTGCGACCACGGGACCCCTCTGGGCCTCGCGTTGTTTTTTCTGGGCCACCCCTCCCCCGGTAGAATCTGGGGCGAGCGGGAGGGGCTGGGGGGTTCTGGGACGAGGTCTGGCAGGTGGAAGTCCCCCAGCCCCCTCTAGCGAGTTGGTGGGGCCCATGTTGAGGGTGGGGGTACCTTGGTCTCGCTCCTCTGCCCCCAACTCTGGACAGGAGGCAAAGGGATGTTTTCAGAGTTACTTAAAAATAATCCCCAGGCAGTGGTGACAGGACCACAGTATAGTTTTGTCCTGAGTTTGCACAGTTTTATTTTCTCTTGGGGGGTTGTAAACGGGGTCCTTTGCAGATACCAGCCTCGCCAGGGGCTCATTTTAGTCAAGAAGTGGTTAAGGGGTTTCGCTTTCTGACTTGGGAGGCTCCTTCACTCTGAGTTTTGTGGGTGAGGGACCCACAAGGTGCCATGACAGCTGCTGGGGGCAGGGCCCACCAAATTCCCTGGGGGCGGGGCCTGGTCGCCCCTCCTCTCCAGGGTGGGGTCTAATGGCCCCTCCCTTCAGGGCGGGGCCTAGCTTTGGGCAGGGCCTGCCAGAGGTTGGAAATGGGAGCCACGAACCTGGTGGTGGGGGGGGGGGAGCAACGGGGTACTACCCACCTCCCTTTTTCACCCAGGGCCAGATTTTGGGGAATGCTAGTTAGTGCAGATGCCCCCTGCCATTTCCATTGTTCAGCCCAAGGCTCAAACTCCCCGCCCCCGTTTGGCTGTCCCCACTCCAGTGACAGCCCCCTTGATTGTTACTTAGCCATCCCAGTGTCCTCACCCTGCTCCAGGTCCAGCTGTAGCCCAGAGGGACCCCCAGCCTCCAGAGGATGAACCAGCAGCAGAGGATGGCGCCCGTGGGCACCGACAAGGAACTCAGCGACCTCCTGGACTTCAGCATGGTAAGGGCCGCCCAGGGACAGCTGCCCATTGCCCCCCATGCCTACTCCCAGGAGCACCTGTTGAACCCGCTCTCCCCAGGGCTGGGGATCCCAGGACCCCCTCCCAGACACCTCCAGCTTCCGCCTGTCTCAGCCCTCCATGGCCTTGGCTTTTCCAGCTGTGTGACGGGAAGGCAGCTGGAGGGAACCTGGAGGCTGGACAGACACACCCCAGATTCCCACCGTCCTGCCTGGACACCTCCAGGAAGCACTGCTGGCTGTGACAGCTGGGTGGGCGCCAGGGCAGCTCTTAAGTTGTTTGATTGAAATTGAGTTTGCTCAGGAACGTGCTAACATGGAGGCCCACCCGGAGGCCAATGGGACACCCCTTGGGGGCTGCTGGGTTTCCGTCGCGCCCAAGTGAGCAGGGCCGTCTGTCACTGCCTGTTTGCTTCAACTGCCAAGCTTCAGACCACTGGGCGGAACCCAGCAGTGGGCCGGGGCTCCTAGCTCCTCACTCCCCTGTGTCCACAGCCAAGGGCCCCCTCCCCGGACCCACTGAGGCAGCCCAGTGTGGGGGCTCCTGGCAGAGAATGCTAGGGAAGATGTTTTCAGCCGTTCAGCTCTGAGGGGTGCTGAGCATGCCTCAAGTGGGGGTTGTGGGGGTCGGTGTGTGTGTGTGTGTGCTGCGCATGCGTGTCACAGTGTTCCCGCCTCCTTCCGGTCCCCCATGCTGCCCTCCTCCCGCCTCCCAGAAACTAGTGTTTATTTCTGAGCTGGGTGCATCCTGGTGAAAACCCAAGTTTGAAAAGAGCGACAGGGCAGGGAAGAGAGTGGTCTCCTGCGACCACCCTCTGCGTTAGAGGGGGCCTTAGTGGGGCTGAGAGCGGACAGTGGGAGGGCATTTGCCTCGCGTGCAGCTGACCCAGGTTTGATCCCCAGCATCTCCTAAGGGCCCCTGAGCACTGCCAGGAGTGATCCCTGAGCATAGAGCCAGGAGTTGGCTTTATGTGGGACCCAAAAAATGAGAAAAAAAGTGTGTGTGTGTGTGTGTGTGTGTGTGTGTGTGTGTGTGTGTGTGTGTGTGTGTGTGTGTGTGTGTGAAATCCCGAGTGCACCTGGAGTCGGGGCTCCCCAGAATCACGAGCTCAGTCTTGAGCTGAGCAGCCTTGGGAGGAGCCAGGCCTGTCCGTGGGGTGCTCCCATGGGGGCACCTAATCTTTTGACACTCTCAGCCTCGCTTTCCTGTTCTGGAAGGTCCTTTTTGTTTGTTTTTGAGGGGGTTTCATGTCTGATGACACTCAGGGCTGACTCCTGACTAAGCTCTGGCAGGGCACAGGGGACCCAGTGGGATCCTCGGGAGCAAACCTGGGCTGGGCGTGCACGGTGAATGCTCCCGCGGTCTTGTCTCTGACCCCAGAAGGCCCTTCTGAGGAGCGCTGTGGGGGACCCTTGACTCAAATCCCCTGTCCTTTGTTTGGGGCTGTCTGGGGACTGCCTGGAGCCCTTGAACCACTGGAGCCATGAGCGGTTTTGTGAGTTGTGGGGTGGGCTCTAACCTCTGACCCTTCCCCCACCAGATGTTTCCACTGCCCGTGCCCAATGGGAAGGCCCGGCCTGCTCCCCTGGCCACTGCACAGTTCGGAGGCTCAGGTAGGTTCCTGTGGGAAGGGGGTCTGGGTTCAGAGGTGGTGGCTCAAATAGGGGCCCGTGATTCCCTAGGAGGCTGGGCTCCGGCCTCTGCATGGGGCCGAGGGTGCACAGGACAGTGGGAGCCCTTGCCGTGTCCAGCCCAGCTTCTGATGGGGGGTGCCTGATGGGGTCTCCTGGATCAGGGACTCGGTTCACAACCTGGGCCGGACAGAGCTGTTACAGGACATGTGGGAGAGGGACGGACTGTCCACCATGTGGGGGTGGGGGCTGGATGACTCTCGGCCCTGCGGGTGCTGCTTGGGGTGGAGTCCGGCTCAGACCCTCTGCACCCGGCATCTTGGGTCAGACCCGAGTCCATGGGGGGGTGTCTGGGCAGTGGCGGGAGGGAGGCTGGAGATGGTCAGTGATCACGACCCTCTGCCCCACTCCTGTGCCCTGCTTGGCCCTATGTCATCTGGGAAGTGACCGTGGGGCTGGCGGAGCCTCTCTGGCTTTGGAAACCCCCCAGCTGCCTCCCGCACTGCAGGTGCTGCTCTGGCTGCCCAGCAGAGGGTCAGCCCCAAGGACTTCCTGGAGGAGGGGACCCTCGGGGCTGCCCTGCTCACAGCGTTTCCTCTTCAGGCCGCACTAGCCACTTGCCTTCAGCCCTTCACCCCTGGGCTGCGTTGTGCTCCTGTCCTGCAATGAACGGGGGTTGGGGGAGCATAAGAGACAAGCAGGACCCTCCCTAGGGTCCCTCTGCTGCTGGCGATCACATCAGACCCCGCTGGAACCCTAGGATCAGGACACTTGGTGAACTTTGCCCAATGTCGTCTGGGACTCTCTGTGTCTGAGCCAAGGTTTTGGGGGTCCCCTGCCTTACTGAAAAGTTGGTGCTGGGGCGGGAGCCATAGTCCAGTGGGGAGAGCATTTGCCTTGTATGTGACTGACCAGGTTCAGTCCCCAGCGTCCTGTATGGTCCCCTGAGCATTGCCCGGTGTGACGCAAAAGAAAACAAGTTGGTGCCATTTGGAAGGGACTGTGTCCCCAGATACAAAGTGTACCCTTGGACGGGAGCTGGCTTTGCACCCCTGTGTTCACACTGCATGCGGGAGCCTGTGGGTCAGGAGCCTCTGCTTCCAGGAGAAGAGAGTTGAGACACAGCTGACCAGAGGGCCAAGAGAGAGTACCGGGGTGAGGTGTTTGCTGATCTGGATTTGATCCCCAGCACCCCAGAGGGTCCCCCAAGCCCCACCAGGAGTCACCCCTGAGATCAGGGCCAGGCAAGGAGGCGAGTTGGGCAGGTGAACGTCAGGGCTGCTGGGCGCATGGGGCTGTTGCTTGAAGCCTGGGAGTGACCGTTGGAGATGGGTGGGAGACGGGTTAGGGCTCAGGGCTGACTCCTGACCGCTCAGGACTCAATCACTCCTGGGGGTGGGGCTCAGGGCACCGTGTGGAGTGCTGGGGATCGAACCTGGCTTGGCTGCAAATGAGTCCATAGCTCTCCCTTGATGCCCCCTTTTCAGCCAAGTATGTTTCCTTTTTTTTTTTGGGGGGTGTCATCCAGCTTTGTTTCCTTAGGGGGAGTAGTTGGGATTTGGGCCACCCCCAGCTCTACCAAGGACTGACTCCTGGCTCTGCCCAGGAAGCTCTGCTCCAGCGCTCTCTCTCTGGTCCTCGGGGGTGGCCCAGCAAGTCCAGGGTCTAAGTCACCCCCTTCTCTGCTGCCCTGGGGCTTGCGGGGCATTTGACCCCACTTACCCAACTCGGCCTCTTCTGCCTCTGAACTCTTTTTTTTTTTTTGGGCGTCACACTTGGCAATGCTCAGGGGTTACTCCTGGTTCTACACTCAGGATTTACTCCTGGCGGTGCTCAGGGGACCATATGGGATGCCAGGAATCGAACCCAGGTCGGCCGTGTGCAAGGCAAATGCCCTACCCACTGTGCTATCGCTCCGGTCCCTGCTCCTGAGCTCTTTGTTGAGCCCCATCTCTGGAACAGTCCGTGAAGCCAGCCCCCTCTCCCCCATGCCTCCGTCCCAGGGGTGCCCTGTTCCTGCAAATGCCCACCTCTAGCCTGTCCTTATGTTGTTTGGGTGGTGGGTGGGCACATGCAGTGGTGCCCAGGGGGCTTGTCATGTTAGGCACGGCACCGGGCCTCCCAGCGGCGCTCTGTCTGGCCCTTACTGCGTTCTTAGCATCCTGTCGGGCCCCTCTGTCCTCGGGATGGCGTCTGTGCAGTCCCTGCCCCCAGTCCCTGCTGGCTCAGCATCACTGACCCTCGCTCTGATTTTCTCTCTTTCTTTTCTTTTTTCTCTCTTTTTTTTTTTTTGGGTCACACCCGGTGATGCTCAGGGGTTTCTCTTGGCTCTGCACTCAGGAATTACTCCTGGCAGTGTTTGGGGGACCATATGGGATGCCGGGATCAAAGCAGGGTCAGCATGGGCCGGCCGCGCAAGGCAAACGCCCTACCCCTGGGCTATCGCCTCCGACCCTCAAACGTGTCTCTTCCCGCAGAGTTCCGAGGTTCCTGTGTCTTGCAAGAGGGACCCTCCCCTCCTGGGACTCTTGGACACAGGCTGCGGCATTCAGCAGCGCCTTCTCTGGCGCCCCTGTTCCAAGCCGGGTCTCCCGGTTGTGACTAGAATCCGTGGGGGGTTGGGGTCTTCCTGCTGCATCCTGTGGGGCCTTGCCGAGCCTGGCACAGCCGGCCCTGCCCCGAGTGCGGTGTGCCCTGCCTGCTGCCTGCCCTCTGGTCCTCGCCATCTCTGCACCGTCAGGCTAGAGTGAGGGCCCGAAACAGGACAGTGGGGAAGGTGCTTGGCCTGGGTTCATCCCTGTTGCGCCCTCCCTGCCCTACCGGAGGAGGTGCGGGAGATGCCTGGGTAGGGCTTCCCGGCCGGCTCAGCTGAGCTGCCCACGGCCAGCACCCAGAGCCTCAGTCCCAGCGCTGTGGGTGGAGATATGTGCCCGTACTTTGCCCCAAGCCCCTCAAGCCTGGCACCTCCACTGGGGTCAGAGCCACAGCAAGGGAGTCCTGACCCCCGGGCATTGCTGTCTGTGATACCCCACCCCTGCAGCCTCTAGGGGTCTGAGAGCCACAGCAAGGGGGTCCTGACCCCCGGGCATTGCTGTCTGTGATACCCCACCCCTGCAGCCCCTAGGGGTCTGAGAGCCACAGCAAGGGGGTCCTGACCCCCGGGCATTGCTGTCTGTGATACCCCACCCCCTGCAGCCTCTAGGGGTCTGAGAGCCACAGCCAGGGGGTCCTGACCCCGGGCATTGCTGTCTGTGATACCCCACCCCTGCAGCTCCTAGGGGTCTGAGAGCCACAGCAAGGGGGTCCTGACCCCGGGCATTGCTGTCTGTGATACCCCACCCCCTGCAGCCCCTTGAAAGGGGCTGGGCACCCTGTCGGCGGGGGTGGGTGTGCCTGTCCTCCGTTCAGTCGTGCTCAGGTCCACTAATCCGTGTCTTCAGTTTCCCAGCAGGCTCCCCCTTTTCCTGTATTTGGTTTTGAGCCACACCCAGAGGTGCTCAGGGATCACTATAGGGGCCTGGGGTGCCCCTACAGGGAGCCGGGATTGAGCCCAGTTCAGCTCTGTGCAGGGCCAGCATCTCCTCGCTGTGCCACGGCCCTGGCCCCCCCCCCCCCCCAGTCCCCACTTTGGTCCTGTAATGGGACGGGAAGGAATGACTCGGTCTGGCCCAGAGCTGGGGCTGGAGGAAGCCCTTGGCCCGGCCTGGCTGGAGAGAAGAAGGGGCGCCTGGCGGCCCCCCCAGCCCTGCAGGTTGCTGACACCCACCTGGAGCGTGGCGTGTGTTGGGCTCGCCGCAGCCACACAGGCTGATGAACATGATTCAAGGGGATGGGTTGCTGGGGGCAGGCTTGACCCGGGACCCTGCTGACAGCCCGCATAGCCCCTGCACAGCACCGCCTGCCTCCTGGTTCTGTGGGTGCCCGTTAATTACTGCCCAGCGTGAATATTCATCCATGGGTTATTAAGATGCATAATTAATTGGTGGGGAAGTAACTGTTCTGGGGTGGGGGAGGGGTTGGCATTCACACTTGGGGGTGCCTGAGAGGGTTTCAGGGGATCTCTGTGGAATTGGGGCCCTTCAGGGCTTGGGACAGGCTTGACCCCCCCCTACGGGCACCTTCCCACTGGCCTTGGGGAAACTCAGGCTGGGCCCGTTGTTTGCCCATGGCTCCCACCTACCAAACTCTCAACTACCTCTTGAGTTGGCACCAAGTGTCTTCAGGCATTTTTTGGGTCAGGACTCCCAAACCTGGTGGCAGATTCCGCATGGATTCCTGGAGACTCCAGAACCCCCTCAGGCCCCCCATCTTCCAAGGCTGCACCCCAGCCCCTTCCCTCTCCCCTATAATCACGCTGGAAATTTTTGATTAGAAAACAAATCTAAATGAGGCATATGAATATTCATCGGGTAGCCTGATTAATATGCATAATTATGCAAATCAGCCAGCAATTAAACACTGATTCTCCAGGGGGAAATGATTAACACAAAGGCACTGGAAATAGAAAGATGGGGCGGTGGTGGGTAGGCAGGCTATATTTTCTGGTGTGTAGGGGGTGGGGTGGCCAGGGAGGGCTCCCCAATCTGTAAGACCTCAATAGTGGCGTCTGTTCAGAACCATATTTACAAAATGGGAAACCAAGGCAGAGGGGGACCCATCCTGCTCCAGAGACAAGGACCCTGCCCGACACCTGCCTCCGCTCCTCCCTGTGGGATTCAGAATTGATTGGTGTCTGGCATGTGCTGTGCTGCCCACGCAGATGCTACTGCTGTCCACTAGCCCCCTCCCAGGATTCAGGCTCATCGTGTCGTGCTCTCTGGGGGCCAAAGTTATGAGGGAGAACTCTGCTGGGGTTCTAAGGGTTGGATAGGAGTTTGTTAGCACTATCCTGGGCAGAGTGATGGAACAGGTGTGACAAAGCCCCGAGGTAGGTGGGGGTGCCCTGAGCTGGGTGTGACCTTGATTCTTCCCTCCCTGCCCCCACAGCTCTGGAGGACCGGCCTAGCTCGGGCTCCTGGGCCACCGGAGACCAGAGTAGCTCTTCATTTGACGGCAGCCGGGTGAGAAGGGCTGAGAGGGCCTGCGCCCTCCCGGGTGGGGCTCGGCCACCCTGACCCCTGAGACGTCCCCTCCAGCCGAGCGGGGTGTGGTACCCCGCAGCTCCCCTCATCTGCCTCTCCCCACAGACCTACGGAGCTGGTGCCCACTTCAGCGAGACCCCCAACAGCCTCCCTTCGTCCACATTCCTGGGCTCAGGGCTCGGTGGTGAGTGTCTCTGGGCCCCTGTGTTGGGGATAGGCATGGCAGGGTGGTGCTCTGAGCCCTTGTCCTGCCTGGGTGGTAAGCTGCTAGTCAGGTACACACAGATGTCATTTCACACAGGTGGTAAGCTGCTAGTCAGGGGCACTTCAGATGAGTCCTGGGGTCAGGAAGTGGGGGAGGCCTTACTCATGGTCACATGGGTCATACCTACATCAGGGTCCTGGTGTGTGGGGAGGATGCTGTCAAGGCTGGTCTGTTTTCTGGGTGGGCCACACCCCGCAGTGCTCAGGACCTGCTCCTGTTCTCTGCTCAGGGGTCACTCCTGGCGGTGCTGGGGGACCATATGGAGTGTCGGGATTGACCCTGGGCCGGCTGCGTGCAGGCCACGCACTCCCCGTCATACTGCGGTTCTGGCTAAGTCTGATTTGTTTTCAGTTGTGGAGCTCCTCACAACTGTTCCTCCTGGCTTTGCACTCAGGGATCACTCCTGATGGTGCTTGGGGGACCATATGGGATGCCAGGGATTGAACCCGGTTGGCCGTGTGGAAGGCCAATGCCCTCCCCTCTGTGCCGCCTGTGGGGAGGGGAATCTGGCCCTGACCTTGGCCACGGTTCCCCTCTGGCCACAGTTCCCCTCGTCTCTTCCTCCTGCCTCTTCCCACAGAGGCTCAGTCTCGGCCCCCGTGCCTGGCCCACCTGCTGGGTGTCTCATGGGCCTGAATCCCGGCCTCCCCTCCTGTCCAGAAGCTCCTACTTGGTTCCTGTAGGCTGGGCCCAACCGCAGGGAGTGCCGGGGTGCTCAGGCTGTTCAGCTTCCTAAGTCCCGCTGCCCAGAAGTTCACAAACTGGAGGTGGGGGTTCCCCCTGGCATGGCGCTGGGCAGGGTCTCCCTCCCTGAACCCACACTGCCTTCCCTGCCGGTCCTGTGTACCCCCAGACCAGTGGCTGTGGTTTCCAGGGGTCCAGTTAAGTTAGTATTATTCCTTCAGGCTGGAGTGGTAGGTCAGCAGGGAGGGTAATGGCCTTGTGTGCGGCCCACCTGGGTTCCATCACTGACTCCCCACGGGGTCCCCAGCACTGCTAAGAGTGATCCCTGAGCACTGTCAGGAGTAAGCCCTGAGCACCGCCTGTGTGCCCCATCCACTCAAAAAAAAAAAAAAGATTCCTCCTGAGCGAGAGAAGTGGGTATCTGATCCCAGATGAGTGCGGGAGCCGTGGTGGAGGTCACACACTTCCCCCTTCCCGAGCTCCCATCTAGGCAGGTGCCCACAGCTACGCTCCCACTGGCGCTTACACTCACTTCTGAGCTGACTCGTGCCTAAAGGGTAGGGCACTGGTGCCCTTGGGGGGCAGGGTCCGGCTTAGGACCAGGCCAGGCTGGCGGCAGGCAAGCTCTGAGGGTGTTTGGCCACCAGCAGCCCTGGGGATGTTCTTGTCTGCGCCTCATAATCTCATCTCGCTTACAGGCAAGGGTGGCGACCGGGCACGGCGTACCCTGCCTTCGGGAGAGATGCGGGGTCAGTGGACTGACCCAGGTGAGGCCTGAGTGTGTGGGTGTCACCTCGCTTTCCCCCTTGGCTCCTCCCCAGCTCCTCTGCCATCAGCCTCAGCCTAAGGGGTCCCCCAGTGCTGTCCTGGCACAGCTGTGCTGCTACCTGTCCCTCTGGGACCCCTGAGTCTCCCGGTGGTGGGATCTGGTGGGGGCAGGCGCCTGCTGATGCCCCGTCCCACCTGCAGACCAGCTTCCTGCCGGGCGAGATGGCTCTCAGCAACCCCAGCCCCCTGTCCCCGCCGGCCGCCAAGGGAGGCTCCCCCATATTATCCCTCGTACTCCCGGCGGAGAGCCGCAGATGGTGGCCTGGGTGAGTGGGGCACGTGGGGAGAGGGGGCGGGTCCCGCAGGCCTCCCTCCAGGGTCCCTGTGACGGCGCCTCATTGCACCCCCGCCCCAGCCTGCCCTGTTCGACCTGGCGCTCACTCAGGAGCCCCGGTGCTGGGTGGGGCTGCCCTGGCTCAGTGCCCACCTTGGGGGGCTGGGGCGTGAGGGGCAGATGAAGCTGTGGGGACCTGCTTCCCTCACGCCGCTCCTCCCACAGAGGCACAGCCCAAGAAGGTGCGGAAGGTGCCGCCCGGCCTGCCGTCCTCGGTGAGTTGGGGGCAGCCCGGCCCCCGCAGGGACCTGACCTGCAACGCCTCAGTCCCAGGGTTCACTCTCCCAGGCCTGGCCAACATTGACCTGAACTGAGCCAGACAGGAGGAGGCTGGGCCTTCCTGGCTGGGCTTTGACGCCTGTGTAGGAGTTTCAGGGCAGGAACTTTGGATCAGGGCATGGTTCCAGGCTGACCGCTTGGGAGGGCTGATTTAGGAAGTGAGGGGGCTCTCCTGCTGATGACCATTGTCCCCCCACCACCACTCCCAGGTGTACCCACCCAGCTCAGGTGATGACTTCGGCAGGGACCCCACCTACCCTCAGCCAAGACCCCCAGCAGCACCTACCCCGCCCCTTCTACATGCCAGGTACATGGTGGTCACTTGTGTGGGGAGGGCTGCGGGCGGGGCCCTGGGCCTGCCACCTCACTGCTCCCTCTTGCAGATGGCAGCCTGCACCCGCCGGCAGAACTCTGGAGCCCTCCGGCCAGGTGGGCTTCGGGCCCATGCTGGGTGGGGCGTCGTCGCCCCTGCCCCTCTCCGCAGGCAGCAGTGGCAACTCTGTGGCCGGTGGCGGTGGCAGTGGTGGCAGCTTTGGGGGTCTACACCAGCACGAGCGCATGGTAGGTCCTTCAGGTGGTTGGGGGGCAAGGTCCCAGGGAGGAGAGGACAGCACGCGCACACACACACATGCACAAAACACACACAACACACACCCCACAAATTACCACGCACACGCCTGCTGACTTCAGGACCCACCCCTCCCACAGGGCTACCGCTGCACGGAGCTGAGGTCAACGGGGCACTCCCGCCGTGTCGTCCTTCTCCGGGCCCCCCCACGTGCGGCAGTGTCTCGGGCCACACGCCTCCTGTGAGCGCCAGCGGAGCAGACAGCCTCCTGGGTGCGTGGCGCTGTGTCTGTCCCATGTTTTTGGGTCCTTCCCCACCCCGAGACCAGGGCTGGGGCGAGCTGGGGCGGGTGAGGCTCACTCCTGTCCTTACACAGGCTCCCGAGGGACCACGGCTGGCAGCTCTGGAGATGCCCTGGGGAAGGCACTGGCCTCGGTGAGGTTGGGGACTCAAGGACGCTGGAGGGGCCGGGTGGGGAGGGGTTGGTCTCCTGACCCCAAGGCCGGTTTCTCTTCCTGCCACTCTCAGATCTACTCTCCGGATCACTCGAGCAATAATTTCTCCTCCAGCCCCTCCACACCCGTGGGCTCCCCACCACAGGGCTTGGCAGGTTTGTGCTGGGGCCGGGAGTGGGAGGTGGGCGGGGGAGGGCATCTGTTGGGTCCCGGTATGTGGCAAACCACGTTCTTGTTTCCATTAGCATCCAGGAAGGCTGCCTGGAGGAGTTGGCCTCTTGAGCTTTAACTCTCAGCCCTTAGCCCTGAGGGAAGGGCTTATGCCCTGCTTGAAAGGGCTTGAGCCAGTGGTGTGGGGGGGGGGAGGCTGATGTACATCTGATATGCATGTGCTGGCCTCTAGCCCTCTGCTCTGAGTCCAGTCCAGTCCGGAAGATGGACTCAGTGGGGTACAGGGACAGTAAGTGTAGACAAAGGCTGAGCAGGTAACTGAAGGGTTCCAGCCCTCATGGCCCTTGGACCTGCTTTACTTTCTTGGGCGCCCCCTGTGGCCATCTCAGGCCATGCAGGCGCTGGGAGGACTTGGTTGCCTTCTGCCCAGAGTTCCGCAGGTCTGGCTTCTCCCAACTTCACACACCCTGTTTCCTTTACAGGGACATCACAGTGGCCTGCCGGAGCCCCGGTGCCTTATCGCCCAGCTATGACGGGAGTCTGCACGGCCTGGTGAGTGTGGCTGAGCATGTGTGTGGGGCAGAGGTGCCAGAGGCCAGGCCAGACAGCAACAAGTGTCAGCCGAGGCCACAGTCACTTTAAAACTATGACCAGGGGGCCGGAGCGATAGTCCAGCGGGTAGGGCGTTTGCCTTGCACACGGCCGGCCTGTGCCGGCCTGGGTTCGATCATCGGCGTCCCATATGCTCCCCTGAGCACCGCCAGGAGTAATTCCTGAGTGCAGAGCCAGGAGTAACTCCTGAGCATTGTCGGGTGTGACCCAAGAAGCAAAAAGAAAAAAAAAAAAAGAAAAAAAAACCTATGACCAGGGCACTAGTGATGGCACAGCCGGGAAGGGCGCTGGACGGACATGCACGGCCCGGACTGACTCCTGACATCCATAGGGTCCCCGTGTGTAGCCCCAAAACAAGAAATAAAAAAAAAACCGTGACCAGGTTCTATTTATTGTTGGAGAGATGGTACAGCAGGGAACTGCTCGCCTTGCACGTGGCCTAGCTGAGTTCAATCCCTGGCACGCTATGGGTCTCCCCGAGCCTTACCCAGCACAATCAGTTTGTGACCAAGAAACATTACAAAAGGCCAGGGCCCATAGGCTGGAGAAAAAGGATGGCATTAGGGTTAGAGACTTGACTAGGGAGTGCGTGACACAGATTCGATCAGTACCAAATGGGATTCTCCGAGCCATTCCAGGCATGGAGAGCCAGGAGTAAGCCCTGGTAACCCAGTGTGGTCCCCTCAAACATAAACTTAAGAAATAAGGAGCCGGAGCAGGTAGGATGTTTGCCTTGCATGTGACTGACTCTAATTCAATCCCGGCATTCCATATATTCCTCCGAGCAGTGCCAGGAGTAACCCCTGAGCATTGCCGGTGTGACTCAAAAAAGCAAATAAAAAAGTTAATAGGAGGTTGAAGATTCTGTCCAGCAGGGAGGACTCTTGCCTTGCTCGGGACACGCCTCTGGGGGTCCCAGAGTCTACCAGGTATGATCCCTTAGTGCAGAGTCAGGAGCGCGGACAGCCATGGCCCTCTCAGAAACAAACTCATCACGCCCACCCAGAGCTGAAGGTCCTCACTGTCATCCCTCTTGCAGAGCAAGCTAGAGGACCACCTGGATGAGGCCATCCACGTGCTGCGCAGCCACGCCCGTGGGGCTCCGCCGGGTGACCTGCACGGGCTGCTGCCTGGGCACGGGCCACTGGCCTCTGGCTTCCCTGGCCCAGTCCTCCCTCTGTCTGGGCGGCATGTGGGGCTGGTGAGTGGGCCTGGGTGGGGCAGGGCCTGGTGAGTGGGTGGGGGCCTTGGTTTGGTGGGTGGGGCCTTGGTTTGGTGGGTGGGCAGGGCCTGGTGAGTGGGCGGGGCCTGGTCTGCAGTGCTGAGCTCCCTTCTCACTGCAGGTGGCAGGTGGCCACGCAGAAGACAGCCTCTCCAGCACTGCCAGCCTCGCACAACCCTGTTGCCCTTCCCAGCCAGCCCAGTGCCCTGCCCGACCTCACCCGGCCCCCGACGCCTACAGCAGTAAGTTTGCCCCTCCTTCCCAGAGGTGACAGGCCCAGCAGCTCTGTTCCAGTGTATGGAACTGGGGTTGGGGTGTACAGCGGCTGGACTGTTCTCCCCTGACCTCCGCACCCAGCCTTACGGAGGGGCTGGCTGTGGCAGTGACCCCCAGAGTCACTGAGAAGAGTGGAGTTGGCCCCAGGGAGGGGCTTGGGCAGTAGGGGGCAAACCAGCTCCGTCCAGTGTCCTGGCTGCTCTGCAGACACTCTGGAAGCCAGGGCCGCAGGCAGCCCCGGGAGAGTGGGGGATCAGCTGGACAGGGGTTCACGTGGCACCTCAGGGCTCCCCGGAGAGTGGGGATCAGCTGGACAGGGGTTCACGTGGCACCTCGGGGCTCCCGGGAGAGTGGGGATCAGCTGAACAGGGGTTCACGTGGCACCTCAGGGGCCCCAGGAGAGTGGGGATCAGCTGGACAGGGGTTCACGTGGTACCTCAGGGGCCCCCGGGAGAGTGGGGATCAGCTGGACAGGGGTTCACGTGGCACCTCAGGGCTCCCCGGGAGAGTGGGGATCAGCTGGACAGGGGTTCACGTGGCACCTCGGGGCTCCCGGGAGAGTGGGGGGATCAGCTGGGCAGGGGTTCACGTGGTACCTCAGGGCCCCCCGGAGAGTGGGGGGATCAGCTGGACAGGGGTTCACGTGGCACCTCAGGGCTCCCCGGAGAGTGGGGATCAGCTGGACAGGGGTTCACGTGGCACCTCGGGGCCCCCGGGAGAGTGGGGGATCAGCTGGGCAGGGGTTCACGTGGCACCTCAGGGCCCCCGGGAGAGTGGGGGATCAGCTGGGCAGGGGTTCACGTGGCACCTCGGCCCCGGGTGCTGGGGAGCTGAAGTGGGGTGGGTGCCTGGGTGGGATTCGTGTCTCAGGTCGCTTTTCTGGAAGGTGGGCCCCACTTGCAGTCTCCCGGTGCCTGGCACTTCCCAGGCTCTTCTAAAACCATCTCCTGGGGCCCCTGTTGTACACGGCACTTCCCGTGTGTGATTCACGTTGTGGAATGTCGAGCTCCCGTGTCCCCCTTTCTGGGGATGCCCAGTTTTCCAGTGCTGTGCCCCGTCCCCACCCACCCGCTCTGAGTTGGGGCTCCCGCTCAGCACCCATGAGCACGAGGTCTTCAAGCTGCGTCCCCGTCCACGTGGCCAGGCCTGTGTCAGTCTCGCTTGCGCTGGCCCAGGGTGTTCATCTGCCCAGCTTGGCCAGTCTTGGCCTGGCAGGACCCGCCCACTTCTGGACATGCAGACTGGCTGTTAACTGCCCTTTTTGTTTCTTCCAGTTTTGTGGCCACACGCAGTGATGCCTCGGCATTTCTTCTGGGGGGTGCTGGGGATTGAACACGGTGCTGTTAATTGCTCCTTTCTTGGCAGTGTCCAGGGACTGCACACGTGTGTGAGGGGTCGGCCCTGCCCCCTCCCAGCCACCTCATTTGCCTCCCGGGTGCTCCTGGCCCACCCCAACCAATACTTTGAGATTTTGTTTGGGGGCCATCCCCAGTGCTGCTCAGGGCTGACTCCTGGCTCTGCACGCATTCCAGGCAGGGCCAAGGGGACCCTGTGGGTGCTGGGGACCTGTCCCGCTTGGCCCTTTCCCACTGCCCTGACTCTCCAGCCCTCAGTCTGGCCCTCCGTGGATGGGACTTTTTGCTTCTGGCCTGGACTCCCGCTTGGGAACTGCCTGGCTAGAGACAGTCTCCAGCTGTTCCTCAGGCTCCGTGGGACTCCATAACGGTGGGGGCTCGGGTGTTCACAGCAGAGCGCAGGGCTGGTGGCATGAGCAGCCCCGATTGCGGGGTCCCCCCAAGCAGGTGTGACCCCCCCCCCACCAAAGAAAGAGAAACAGAAGTTCATGTGGTCTCCAGCCCTCCGGACTCCCGTTTTGACAGCAGCGCATGGGGGGCCATGTCCTGACCGGCCCCACTGACCCCTTCCTGTGCAGGCCTGGGGCGCCCCAGCGGCGGAGTGGCAGCGGCTGCTGGTGAGATCAAGCGGGAGGAGAAGGAGGATGAGGAGAACGGGCTGGCGGCTGAGCCGTCGGAGGAGGAGAAGAAGGAGCTGAAGGCCCTGCGGCCCCGGACCAGGTGCCGGCCCCCGCGCCCCCTCCGCCGCCGCCCTCGCGCCCCCCCCCCCACGCGCCTCACGCTCCGTCTCCCTCTGGCCCGGCCCCCCTCCCCGTAGCCCAGCCGAGGACGAGGACGACCTTGTCCCCGCAGAGCACAAGGCTGAACGGGAGAAGGAGCGCCGGGTGGCCAATAACGCGCCTGGCGGCGCTGCGGCGCGACATCAATGAGGCTTTTAAGGAGCTGGGGCGCATGTGCCAGCTGCACCTCAACAGTGAGAAGCCCCAGACCAAACTGCTCATCCTGCACCAGGCCGTGGTCGGTCATCCTCAACCTGGAGCAGCAGGTGCGAGGTCAGTGGGGCGCCGCGCCCTCCCCGCCTCCGGGACCCTCTGCGTGGCCTCCATTCACCCCTCCGCCGCTCCCCCAACCTCCCGCTGGGACCCCTCTGGACCCCTTCTGTGTCCCTGCCTCTGGGCACCCCTGAACCCTCTTCCCTCCTCTGACCCCTCCACTGCTGCCCTTCACCTTTCCAGGGGCCCTGCCTCCCCCTCACCCTGAGCCTCGGTTCTCACGTTCTGGCTCAGGTGCCAGCAGGCTCCAGCCTTCACCCCCTCTGCACACCCAACCCGCCCTCCCCTCTCCCCTCCTCCGGCTGCTACCCCCTCCCGCGTGGCCGTTAACCCTTTCTCTCCTGCAGCTGTCGCTTGGACCCAGCCTGGCCCTGCCCGCTGTCCCCTCAGCTCTGAGGCTTCTGCGTCTCCCCGGTGGTCTTCGTGCCGCCTCTCTGCTCTCTGCCTCTGCTGTTCCCTCCTCCCGGCTTCCCAGGCAGCCCCCCACCTCGCACTTGCTGCCCAAGCACCTGGGTGCCCACCTCCAATGCCCGCTGGGGCTGGAGGGGGCAGAAAGCGGCCCCAGGGCCCGGCCTGACTGTCAGTTTGGTCTGCGCGCTTGTCCTGGGCTCCAGGAGCCCACTAGGACCCAAGGGGTGGGGGCCAGCCGCCTGGCCCGGGTGCCCCACTGGTCAGCCCGCTAGATGGGATCAGGAAGGAGGACAGGGTGTCCTCTCGCGGCTCGCTCAGGAGCCTGGTGCTCCCAGGTGGAGGCCTTCGGGCTGGCCATGCTGCCCGCTGGGTGAGGGTCCCTGTGACACGCCGACTGGGGTTCCTGCCAACAGGCAGCCAAGGGGCTGACAGGAGGGTCGCAGGGGCCCCTAGAGACAGGCACAGGACTATGGAGCCGCCGCCCCCACAGCTGTCCTCACACAGGCCGGGACCATGAGCTCCACAGCCAGACCCACACCCAGTTTCCCGAAGTCCTGAACTTGGTGCACATGGGCACAGGAGCTTGGCTTAGTGCCCCACCTGCCACTCAGCCCTGAGCCCTCACAATCTGCAGGCCCTGTACCCCACAGACCCTGACCCCTCATGCACCCCCACATCCACCACAGCCCTGTACCCCACATCACCACAGCCCTGTACCCCACATCACCACAGCCCTGTACCCACATCACCACAGCCCTGTACCCCCACATCACAGCCCTACACCCCACATCACCACAGCCCTGTAC
>JAJIBD010014476.1:0-39722 GCA_021461705.1 Cryptotis parvus | reverse complement strand
TTTTGTTACTTTTATATGACATAAGATAGGAATCTAGTTGTGATTTTTTGTACGTAGCTGTCCAGTTTCCCCAGCAACATTTGTTGAAGAGGCTGTTCTTGCTCCATTTCATGTCCTTAAACTATTTGTCATAAATTACCCTTGACCTCTCAATTTGATCCAAAGTCTGTCTTTGTGACCATATCCTGCAGCTTTGGTTACCACAGCTATGTAGAATGCAATGTCTCCTATCTTTTCTTAGGATTTAACTGACCTAGGAGTTTTATGATGCCAGTTAGATACACAGGGCAGAGCTGCTACCGCCTCCCTGTGCCCAGCTGATCATGAGGCGTAAAGGAGGGAAGGTGGGTTCTAGCCCTGGCCTGCCATCCCAAAAGAGCCTCGCAAAAAGCCAGAGGAACCCCCACACTATGAGGGCTGTCATTTTCAACATCTGGACTCCACAGCTCATCAGAGCTCCACCCAACAGAAAAGCCAATCTTTCCCCATTCATTAATAAGTGCACAAGATGAGACACTACTACAAGAGTATCCCACCAGCACCGCAGAGCCTGGCAAGCTACTCGTGTCGTATTTGATATGCCAAAAACCAGTAACAATTATAGACCTCATTCCCATGAAGGAATGGTTTGAGGCTCTTCATGTTCCTAGAACGAGCAGATGCCCTTGGGCTATACTAGCATGCGACAGGACGTATGAAGATGTTATTGGTGCCCGCCGAGCAAATCGATGAACAACAGGAAGACAAGTGATACAAGTGACTGTCACAGATCACATCACAGACACTGTAGTCCAGCCATCAGCAGAGAATGGGCAAGTAATGTCAGTAATGTAAGGCTACAATAAAGCGATCCAAAGAGGAGTTAATGGAACCCAGAATACATGTACTATTTTAGCACTCCAACATTGGTCATGACAAGCTCTGAGAGGGAAAATATGAAGAATCAAAGAAATAAACCAGTCTATAGCTGATTTAAAAATAAAATTAAAAGCCCCAAAACTTCCCTTGTCATTATTGTAACCTCTCATCCCTTTCTTCCTTCTCTACTTCTGTCCCCCCACTACTTTGTACTGTTCTGCCCCTCAAACACCAGGGGTTTGTTCTGATTAGTTAGTATCTATTTCCTTATTCTCTTTCTCCATATACTAGATGAGATTATCCAGTATTTGTTCTCTGACTTAATTCACTTTAATGTGACATCCTCTAGTTTCATCCAAGAAGCAGCAAATGGCAAGATTTCATTTTTTCTTATGTAAAGTTGAGACTTTAAGTTTCCATCTAACAGCAATCCAAGAATGTAAAAAATATAGCAACATTGAGAATATTAAACATATAATTTAAGGTTTTCATACCTATTTCATCCACAACTTGAATCATTTTTTCAAGTTCTTCTGGACAAACATCAGGACAATGAGTGAAACCAAAATATATCAATACCCATTGTCCCAGGTAATCTTTATCGGTTTTAGGTTCGCTAAGGTGTGTTGTGAGGGAAAATGGGCCCCCAAGTAAAGGTTTTCCGATGCCTCGCTGCCTTTGCCTTTCCAGCCCTTAAAGAAACACAAACACACACACAAAAAAAGTAAGTCAATCTAACAGAGGTTGTAGCTGCAATCTGCATGGCATAAGGTCAAACTATAATAATAACTTTGGAGGCACAAAGTGTAGAAGAAATCACCTGTTTTTAAGAAGCTCATAAAATTTTATGAAACCATAGGGCACTGAAACAATACATGCTGTGGTATGCAGAAAGGACTTCACAAATCAGTGATAAAAATAGTTCTTCTACTTGGATTATTTCTGTACAAACATAGGAGTGATTATGGAAAGACAGGAGAGAGCTGAGCAGGGTCCTGAGTTTAGCTGAGTGACATGGATGACCCGCTTTTGGGAGGCCAAGCCAGAGTGTGCTAAGGAAACTCCACTGGAGACAAAAGTTTTACTACAAAAAGGGGATGACCAAATAAGTTCAACAAAGTAAGAGTTTACAAATGGAAAAGGAGTTAAAAAATGATGGAGTGAAAAATAAAACAAATCCTGTAGTATGTAGTACTGACAAGAAAGTTTAGGTAATACTGCAAATGTGCAGCTTTGGTATATAACCAGAAGTACATTATACACATCTATTTCCATTTAGATTATCTATGTATGAATTGACATACCCCAATAGCAATGAATCTGACTTTTAAATAACTCCCTCAGGTAAAACAAAACAGGGCTTGGGACCTGGCAGTGGAGAGGCTAGGTTGCTTGCAGTTAACCTAGGGGCTAGGTTAACTTGCTTGTGGCATGTCCAGTTAGATCCCTGCCTTTACTCCATACCTGAGTACAAATCTGGAAATAGCCTCTGAGCACCACTGGGCGTGGCCCCAAAATGGGTTGCACCCAGTGGTGCTCAGGGGTTACTCCCTGGCTCTGCACTCAGGACTTACTCCTGGCGGTGCTTGGGGGACCATATGGGAATCCGGGGATAAAACTTGGGTCAGCCAAGTGCAAGGCAAACACCCTCCCAATATGCTATCACTTAGGCCCAAGACTATTTTGAGAAATGGTAATATCAGGGCTTAGGTAGAAATGACATCAGGACACTTTCCCAGAATTAAGAAATAACTGAAAAGAATACAGGAAACATATCAAAAGAAAACAAGTCTATCATAAAAAGGTTCACGATGATCAATCTGGGACAAAATGAGCATCCAAATTCACTGAAAATAAAGGAAGTCATGAATTCATTCTGACATAATCAATTGAGAATCTGATGAAGAATAAAATACCTACATAATACATAATATTTACAGTAAGTAAAAATGCATCACAAAGTACATATTACATGCTGGTAGAGAAACCTAGTCAAATCACCTTCATCGAAAGGCCAAAATGAAAGTTATGAGACAAACTGGAATCATGCCATGTCTGTCTATATCTGGTGAGAAAACACATCATTTTTGTGATATTCTAGCTGAAAGTTAAATAACTTGAATCTAATTATAAAAAACAGACAAACGCAAACTACTGGATATTTTACAAGACACTTGTTTATAATGCTCGAATATGTCACCCAAAGACCGATAAAGTTGAAGGTTGAAGAAAGCTAAGGAAAACTAAAACTGATAGGTTGAAAAAAAACTAAAGATATAAATAGGCCAAGGGTTCTGAACTGGATCTCTTTTTGCTATAAATGAAAGCAAACTGAAAAACTTCAATGTGGTCTAAAGGTAGTAATAATGTCTGAATGTCAATTTTCTCATTTTAACTACTTTAATTATGTGGGAGAATGTCCCTGTTTACAAAAACTAAAGTATCTGGAGATGATGAAGTGGGTAAAATTACAAATCAATGTCCATAGAAACTTGCCTATTCTATAACTGTCTTTGCCACTGCTGTTCCAGTGTGTTTTCTCTGTGAAGCTAAAATAGCCAAACTGCCTATTAAAATATAAAAATCTTATTAATGAACTCTGCATATTACACAACACAAACATATCTATATATCAATAGAGATTAAGTTGCTTCTGTTGTATAGGCTATGAATTCTCATTTCCAGATTTAAACATCCCTTGCAAAATGACATCAAAAAAGATCAAAGTTTGAAACAGTTTTGCAGAATTTGTCAAGGACTTTTAAACCAAATCTTAAAAAGTCCTGGAATACTCACTAAAATATTTATCAATAATTTCTGAACACTTCAAGTGCTAATTCAGAACAATTCTCAGTGGGTTAGAGCCTAGCAGCCTCTCTCCACTTCAGACTCTCTCCACTTCAGCTTTCCCTCTACTGATACTCAGTAATGAGCACTAAGAATCCTACCCCAAAGGTCCTCCTTTGGTTTTGGAGTACCCTGAACTTCCCTCCGGCTTTGCAGAACCCGACCTAATAAAATTATTTCTCTGTATGATTCCCTGCCATAACTGAATAACAGCTTAAGTCATCCTTGTACCCTCAAACTTTGCAACATCCACATACAAATCTGCCTATAAGTCTTTTAACATTGTTAAACAGGGGTATCCAGATTGAATTTGGAAAGGGAAAAGAAATGAATGGAAAAGTAAATGAAATTCAAATAAAACCTGCAGTTAACAGTATTGTATCAATTTTAACTTCTGAAAAATGAAATCGTGGTCATACAAGCTGTTACAATCAGGAAAACTTCCAATAAAGAAACTCCCTATACCATCTCTGCAACTCTATTCAATTTAGATTTGTTTCAAGATATAAAGTTAAAAAAAAAAAGAAAAAGAAGCTAGTCCTTAGCCAGGAGGGATAAAAATTCAGAGTCCAGTCATGTGACTGGCTATCCACTTACTCTCTGTCTTTTCTTTCTTAAGGTACTTCATTCCAGCCAATACCGCTCCTCCAACAGCAAATGTGATCGCTAAAGATTTCCAAGAAACAGGCTACTGGGGCAGAAAAGTAAAAATAAATAAATAAATAAATAAAATGAGAATACAAAAATAAGAAGTAAACATTTAACCGTGTTAAATGCATTTATAGTGCTTTAAAATAGAAAGACACACCTTGATCATTTTAGATATATAAAATGCTTCATGTTACCTTAAGATATGAGAATTCTGGGCTGTGGCTGGTACCTAGGTTGACGCATTGATTCCAGCATCACCAAATTCCCTGACCTTCTCCGGGACAGCCTGGTTATGTCCTATAGCACTGCCAGGTATGACCATGGAGGCCCCAGACACATCTGGGGTGGCCTGGATACGCCTGGCAAAGGCAGGCCTGACTAGCAGACACTGCATCCTCAAGCCTTTGAGTGAACCACTGACCCAGCTGGCCAGAATACTCAAGTTTCTGTGCATGTTGTTATACCTGTACTTCTAGCACGCAGGCTATTAACCAAGGCACTTATTTTCTTTCTTTTTTTGTTTTTTGTTTCAAGCATTTATTTAGTGTCTCTTCCCTTCACCAATATTCCCAATTTCCCTCCCAATCCCAACCTGCCCCCTTAAGGCACATAACAAATTTACTTTATATTGCTAATTCCAACAAAACTTTAAGAACTGGCAACTAGAATGATCAGAAAATAAATTTGTAAGGGCCAATTCGTGATTACTCTATGGTTTTGACCTATGGAAATGATTAAAACCATTTAATACAATGTAATAAAATGACTATTCTCATTTACCTATATACATTTTCTTTTTTTTTTCTTTGTTTAAACAAAAGTTTTTTTTTTTCCAAGAATGTTACACTTTATTTTTTTTATTTATTTATTTTTTTTTACAATTAAAAAAGTTCATGTTTGGATTTTGGTCATACAGTGTTTCAGCACCCGTCCCACCACCAGTGCTCATCTCCATACAAATAAAAAGATATACAATTAAAAAGTTCATGTTTGGGTTTTGATCATACAGTGTTTCAGCACCCGTCCCTCCACCAGTGCCCATCTCCCACCAACAACATCCCCCGGTTCCCTCCCCCCTTCCCCAGCCCTGCTCCATGGCAGGTTCTTTATTTCTTTGCCTTTCTCTCTCTTTCTCTTTTCCTTCCCTTCCAGACTATGGAATACAGAACATACATTAAAAGGTTGTCATGTGAATCCTTTTGCCTCTATTTAATGCTCAGTTCTAGGTTGGCATTAGTACCCTCGACTATTATTAGCACCCTGTTCCATTTTCTGTCTTTCCTAAACTCTGACTCCCACACGTTTGTGATAATTTCCACCTTTGACAAGACCTCCCGATATATGCTTCACTTGACCTTGGATATTGGTATCATAATATGTACATATATATTTATGCCATGCAAATAAATGCAGTCATTCTGTATCTGTCTCTCTCCTTCTGGCTAATTTCGCTCAACATAATCTTCTCCATGTCCATCCATTTATAGGCAAATTTTATAACTTCATTTTTCCTAACAGCTGCATAGTATTCCATTGTGTAGATGTACCAAAGCTTCTTTATCCAGTCATCGATTTTCGGGCACTCTGGTTGCTTCCAGATTCTGGCTATTGTGAATAATGCTGCTATGAACATAAAAGTAGGGATGGTGTTTCCGCTGCGTATTTTTGGTTTCCCAGAGTAGATTCCCAGGAGTGGTATGGCTGGGTCAAATGGGAGTTCAATTTCTAGTCTTTGGAGGAAAGTCCATATTGTTTTCCAGAAAGGCTGTACCAGCCGGCATTCCCACCAACAATGGATGAGTGTCCCCTTTTCCCCACATCCACGCCAGCACTTGTTCTTGCTCTTTTGAATATGTGCAAGGCACTTATTTTCAAAAAAAAAGTTCACTTTTCTTTTTCATATAGTCAAAGGACTCAAAGCTCAAGCAGCAAGCTACTAACAGGTGCCTCTAATCTCAAATGCTGATTTAAAAGTCTATGCTGATATTAAAAATAACAAATAAATCAAGGGGTGAGAGCGATAGCACAGAGGGTAGGCCATTTGCCTTGCATGTAGCTGACCCGGGGTTTGATCCGAGGCATCCCATATGGTCCCCCTAGCAACGTCAGGTGTAATTCCTGAGTGATGAGTCAGGAGTAACTCTGAGCATCACTGGGTGTAACCCAAAAATCAATCAATCAATCAATCAATCAATCTGGCTCCCAGAAGAAAATCAAAGAAGAGACATCTAAATGCTAAGATTCCTGTAAACTGCCTTTCTTTGTAGAATTTTTTCAAGTTTCAAGCGTTTTAAGTTCCGAGTTTTTTCAAGATTTTTTGCAAATTCCGAGATCTATTACACGTATTTAACATTTCGCTAGTTTCAAAAGGAGGCTACTCTTACCTATCTAGAATAATGGGTCAGAACCTCATAGCAAAAGCAATGCCTAGCCAAAAGCCTTATAGCAACCCAAAAGGCATATCCGAAAATGAAAGGGGGATGTGGGGAAAGGCATAGCCATCAAGCATTTTACACCCCGCATTTGTTCCTTTTTTAACATACACACTGAACCTCTAAAGTGAGTAATGATAAAAATGATCAATCATGGTTAACTTACGAAACCGCGATTTAAAAGAATGAAGCACGAAACCCAGTTTTTGGGAGGGGTGGGCGCGAAGGAGCAAGGGGGCTATAATCCAAGCCCGAGAATCTCCAATTCCCTACGGAGAAACCAAGCAACCCCGAGGGACGCAGTGTTCTGTGAGCCTGCAGAGTGCCCGGAACTGGTTTCCGGTCTCGTCCTGAGGTTTTCTAGGTTACGACCAAGGGGCACGGAAAGGCCACGGGATGGTCCAACAGCCGCGACAAAGCAAAGACCCCAGGTCTGCACTCACCCCGGGCTTCGAGGGGCGCGTAGGGTCTCGGCGACCCTTCTGATCCCCAGACGACCCCGGAGGTGGCGGCAGGTGGGTGCTGAAGGACCGGCTTGCCGGGCAGCGGCCGAAGAGCCCGGACACCCGCGATGCCTCTTGCCGCCGCGTGCAGAGCTGCCTTATTAAGACCCGAGCTGTCGCCTCGCCTGGCCTGCAAACCCCGAGACGGCAAGGCGAGAGATACCACAGCGGAACACACGAAGGCAGCATAACGCGACTAGACACCAGCAGCAACTCCGCCATGAGCCAGAGACCGCGCTGCCTATGACCCGCCCCCGACTTCCGTGCCCTATCCGTGTTCTCCGGAAGTCTAGAGGAGCTGCTCTAGCCCCACGGCTCGCTGGTGACGCTGGCGACCGGAAGTCCAGAGGAGCTGCTCTAGCCCCCTCCGCTCGCTGGCGACCGGAAGTCCAGAGAAGCTGTTCTACCCTCCCGGCTCGCTGGTGACGCTGGCGACCGGTAGTCAGGGAACCTTTAGTTCTGGAACTGGCGCGCGGTAGGTGGTTTCTCGCGGTCTGAGACAGACACGACTCTGGGGCTTGAAGGACGGAGCTACCCTGGGGTCCGCCCTGCGCGCCTGGGTCTGGGTCGGGGGCCGGCTAGCTTAGAGAGGGCTCTGGGTGTGGCCTGACTCTTGGGCGAGCGCATCCGGCCGCTCACCAGACACCTTCAGAGAAGACCCCTTCCACCCCGAGACTGGCCACGAGGGGCAGCTGTCCCCAGCCCAGGGGTCGCTGTCGGGTCGAGGCGCACCGGCCAGTTTGAGCCGCAGTTGTTGATCCTTTCATCTCCAGCAAGACCTGTTTGCACTCGAAAGACCTCTGTAGACTTTGAAAAAAAAAAAATAATCGCTGATGCATAGGATGTCAGGACGGTCAAAAATGATCTAAGTACCCGTGATCCAATAACTCGCGGTTATTTCACGTAATTATAGTCATATGATCCAATAACCCTCGGCTATTTCACGTAATTTTATTATACTCCAATAGCTTGCGGTTATTTCACGTAATTATATATCAACCCTGGAGGAAGTACTCTAATACTGCGTAGTATTCCTTACCAGGACTTTGTATTCCTGGAGTTTCAGTAAATACTCTCACAGACTTAGTTTCGTGGTTAAAAGTTACATAGATAAGGGCCTCGTCTGGGATTGCCTTTTTCTGGCTCTGGCCCATTTCATACGGCTGAAAGCACTCTCAGGTTTATTTTTCAGCCTTTGGAAAGTTCAGCTGTTGAGTTTGAGTCCCTCGTCCCTAGGTGTGTTGTTTAGTGTCTAGACCCTCGACTCTCGGCTTAACCTTCACACCCCTGGTCACTTGGTATATTTGTACAATGGAGAAAAGTTTCTTCCTAATTCTTTATTTTCCTTTGAATTCTAGTTCAATAACATGCTTTTTTTTGTGAGGATTTTTGTTGGTGTGTTTTAATGTTAGTGAACTGCTGGACCGCCACTCCTAGACCAGTGTTTGTGATCCTTTACAACAGTTCTTTCTATATTATTTTGCACTAATAAAACCAGCCAAGATTGTTCCCAACAGTAAATTAATAGTATAGTGAAAACTTAAAGGGAAAAGTAATGGAATTTTTGGTGTATCTTAAAGGTCTTGAAATGGAAACAAAATAATTAAGAGATGAGGGTTTTTATTTTTTTTCCCTGTGGGCTTACACAAGACCATCCACCAGAACAGTCTTCCTGGAATATCTTATTTTCGCAAGTCTTGGCTTTGGAGGGCTTTCCTACCCAACTTTGGATTTTTGCCCTGGTTGATCATAATGATTCCAAACAACACACAATTTTTTTTTTCTTTAAAGGAAAACCCTTCTCGCCACTCATATTTGAAAAACAGTTCCAACTTATCTTGTCTCCCAAATTGCAGTTCTACGCCCGACTGTACCCCACCCCTGTTGGGCGGTGAGACACCCCAAGAATGGTCAGGGCTTAGTCTTGGCTCTGCTCAGGGTTTACTCCTGACTGTAACTGGATTTGCAAAAGTCCAGGCCTTAACCTTTTTTACTATTTCTGGTCACCAAATTGTATTTCTTAAAAAATAAAAAAAATGAAACAAGCATTGTGTTGTTTGGAACTAAAGAATTGTAATATAGGGTACATAGTTTTGGGAAGAAACAAAATATTGTTTCAAGAAAGAAGGATTTTTTTTTTCATTTTTTCTTTTTTTTATTTCTTTTTTTTTTTAACAATTTATTATACCACCGTGAGATATACAATTACAACGTTGTTCACGCTGGGGGTTTCGGTCACACAGTGTTCCAGCACCCCGCCCTCCACCAGTGCCCCTCAGCCACCACCCATGTCCCCAATTCCCTCCCGCCTCCCACATCCTGCCTAAATGGCAGGTTCTTTATCTCCCTCTCCCTCTCCCTCTCTCCTCAGAAGGATTTTTTTTAATTAAACATTTTATTATACCACCGTGAGATTACAACGTTGTTCATGTTTGGAGGTTTCGGTCACATAGTGTTCCAGCACCCCGCCCTCCACCAGTGCCCATTTCCCACCACCAATGTCCCAGATTCCCTCCCCCTCCCAAAGCCTGCCTAATGGCATGTTCTTAGTATCTCTTTTCTTTCTCCCTCTCTCTCTTTTCCTTCTCTTTACACATTGTGGGTTGCACTACATATACTTAGAAGCCATCATGTGCATTTTTTTTTTGCCTGTATTTAATGTTCAGTTCTAGGTTGGTATTAGCCCTTTCGACATTTATTCACACATGTTCCCTTTTCTGTCTTACCTAACCTCTGACTCCCACACATTTGTGGTAATTTCCACTTTTGGGAGGACCACCTAATATATTTATGTCATGCAAATAAATGCAGTCATTTTATCTCTCTTTCCTTCTGACTAATTTCACTCAACATGATCCTTTCCATGTCCATCCATTTATAGGCAAATTTCATAACTTCATTTTTCCTAACAACTGCATAGTATTCCATTGTGTAGATGTACCACAGTTTCTTTATCCAGTCATCAGTTCTCGGGCATACTGGTTGTTTCCAGGTTCTGGCTATTGTGAATAGTGCTGCTATGAAAATAAAAGTGTGGATGGTGTTTCTGCTGTGTGTTTTTGGCTTCCCAGGGTATATTCCCAGGAGTGGTATGGCTGGGTCAAGTGGGAGTTCAATTTCTAGTCTTTGGAGGAATGTCCATATTGTTTTCCAGTAAGGTTGTACAAGTCGACATTCCCACCAACAATGTATGAGAGTCTCCTTTTCCCTGCATCCACGCCAGCACTTGTTGCTGTTACCCCTTTGGATATGGGCCAGTCTCTGTGGTGTGAGGTGATATCTCATTGCTCTTTTGATTTGCATCTCTCTGATGATTAGTGATGATGAGCATTTTTTCATATGCCTTTTGGCCATTCGAATTTCTTCCTTGTCAAAGTTTCTGTTCATCTCCCCCATTTTTTAATGGGGTTGGCTGTTTTCTTCTTATATAGCTGTAACAGTGCCTGATATATCCTGGATATTAATCCCTTATTAGATGGATACTGGGTGAATATTCTTTCCCATTCTTTTGACTGTCTTTCTATCTTGGTCACTGTTTCTTTCGAGGTGCAGAAGCTCTTTAGTTTCATGTAGTGCCATATGTTTATCTTTTCTTTTTAGTTGCTTTGTTAATGGTGTTTCACCTTTGAAGATGTCTTTAGCTTCAATGTCGTGGAGGGTTTTTCCTATATTTTCAAGAAGGATTTTTTTTATGGGAAGAAAAGTGATGAGGTAAGTAGTTAGTATTAAGCTTAAATGTTCTTAGCTCTGTATAATTGGTTATTGTTATCTCCTCTAGCCAAAGCCCACTGTCTTTAGTACTTGTGATCAGAATGTCCATTCTAGGTTCTCAAGCGGTGGTTTTCAAAAAACAGTTACTATTTGGCACAATTCAAATAGACCAGCAAGTAATTCTTTAACCATTATGACAATGAACCTATTTTTGTTGATTTTATTGTAGTTGACATCGTGCTTGATGTACAAAGTTATGTTGAAGAATTTAGGTCACTTCAGTCTGTCTATCCCCCATTTGGTAATAATTGATCTTGGAGTCAAAGGTGTCTACTATCAGTTTTAGAAATGACCTAGACTATATCCCAAAATCTAGGATCCCTAGTATCACTTTTAAGAGGCTCCATTTATGTTTGAGTTTTAGATAAGAAAAACATACTTGGTCACTCAGGACCAAATACATATCTCATATAGATTTGGTCTTTAATAAAAAGTTCCAAGTTCCTGGCTTACAACTTATTTTTTTATTCTCATTTGGTTTTATTAGGCTTCTGTCTCCTATTTATTAGATTCTATTTTTAGAGTAAGCTTAATTTTACAGTAAAATTGATTTGATCATATATATCTCGATATCCTTTGGCTCTATACAAGCACACACTCACAAATACATAGTTTCTCTTTAAAGCGGAACATTGGTTGCAACTAATAAATCTCACTTGACACATCATTATCACTCAAAGTCTCAAAGTCTATAGATGAAATTAAAGGTTCGCTATTGATTCTGAATATTTCATAGATGCTGACAAATAAAATTATAATAACATGATATAGAATATGTACATTCTTAATTATCTTTTACAATCTTTTTAAAATATTTTATTATACCACCGTTAGATATATCAGTTACAAGACGCTCATGTTTGAATTTTGGTTCTACAGTGTTCCAACACCCATCCCTCCACCCCCTGACCATTTCCCAAAACCAATGTCCCCACCTCCCTCCCCCATCCTCCAGCCTGCCTCCATGGCAGATTCTTTATCTCCTTTCTCTCTCTCTCTCCTCACTTCCCTTTCTTACACATTGTAGATTGTAATATATTCTAGAACATGATTGTTTCCACTAGTTTGATGTACTGGGTCCAGGCCATGAAAATGGCAGCTATTATGATGAGCGAGTCTCATCCGGCTGCTTCCGAGGCCCTACAGAGGTGATGGGCCCACTCCCAAAACCCATCTTTTCTTCCTGGGAGCCTCATGATCAGCTGAGTTAGGGAGAGCCGGATGACAGCTCTCCCCTGTGCGTCTGAGTCTCTGCATCATGGCCTAGAGCCCTGAGGCAGTTGCGGGGCGGGGCCACCAGGCCTCTGGGACAGGTCAGAGAGGGGAAGGGGTACCCCAGCTCCATCTCCAGGAACGCCCGGTGACGTTTTTTTTTGGTTCAAAATATTTTTATTTCATCATTTAAAATTTTTTTTTTTAACAATTACAAAAAAAATTGTTAAAAAAATTGTATGGGTTTCGGCCATACAGTGTTCCAGCACCCATCCCTCCACCAGTGCCCATTTCCCACCACCAATGTCCCAGATTCCCTCTCCCCCTCCCTAGCCTGCCTCCGTGGCAAGTTCTCCATCTCTTTTCTCTTTTTCTCTTTCTCTCTCTTTCTCTCTTCCCTCTCTTATATGTTGTGGATTGTAATACATATACTTAGAGGTTATCATGTGTATCTTTTTGCCTGTATTTAATGCTAAATTCTATGTGGTAATAGACTTTTGACAACTATTGGCACACTGTTCCCTTCTCTGCCTTACCTAACCTCTGCTTCCACATGTTTGTGGTAGTTTCCAACTTTGGCAAGACCTGATCCACCTTTCACCTGACCTTGGATATTGGTATCATAATATGTGTATATATATATATATATATATATATATATATGTGTGTGTGTGTGTGTGTGTGTGTGTGTGTGTGTGTGTGTGTGTATGTCATGCTAATAAATGCAGTCATTCTATATCTGTCTCCTCGCTAATTTCACTCAACATGATCCTCTCCATGTCCATCCATTTATAGGCAAATTTCATAACTTCATTTTTCCTAACAGCTGCATAGTATTCCATTGTGTAGGTGTACCATGGTTTCTTTATCCAGTCATCAATTTTCGGGCACTCTGGTTGTTTCCAGATTCTGGCTATTGTGAATAATGCTGCTATGAATATAAAAGTAGGGATGGTATTTCTGCTGCATGTTTTTGTTTTCCCAGGGTATATTCCCAGGAATGGTATGGCTGGGTCAAATGGGAGTTCAATTTCTAGTCTTTGGAGGAATGTCCATACGCCCGGTGACTTCTGCCTCCGAGCGTCGCCTACCTGGGCTTGAACTCAGCTGCTCCGAGCTGGTCTTGAAATCAGTGTCTCTTGCATGGGTTCTGATAAGCTGTGGGGTCCGGACCGTGATAATGGCAGCTATTATTGTGAGCAAGTCTTATCGAGCTGCTTCCGAGGCTCTACAGAAGAGATGGGCCCACTTCCAAAACCCATCTTGCCTCTTGAGAGCCTCATGGTCAGCTGAGTTAGGGGAGAGCCGGATGGCAGCTCTCCCCCATGTGTCTGAGTCTCATCTTTCTCTCTATCTCTATTTCTGCCTCTGTATTTCTCTCTTCTACACCTTGTGACTTGCCTTATGGTTTATGATGCGATTATCTATGTGTATATTCAATAGTGAGTTCTAGTGTGACATTATAGTTCCTCATTCCCCATCAACTTCCCCAGTTTGTTACAACCACAATAATCATTATGTTGTACAGATGTGAAAGATCCTGGGAAGGACCTGGTCCTAGCCTACTTTGTTATCTAAGCCTCTTGCGCGACTGCACACTGTCACAGCTGTGCGCCTGGTCTGCCCTTTGTCTGGTTCATCTGGTTGTGGAGACTGTGAGCCCATAGCCATGCCCACCAGCATGGAGAGAGGAGCCCAAATCCCTGCTCCAATCCGGTGGCTTCCCACAAATGACTGCTTTACCCTAGGAGCTATGTTGGTCTCAGCCGGGGACTAGCTGATTCCTCAGAGACTCCCATGGGCTGCTCCATGTAAGCCTGGCAGTGCAGCTGTGCATCTGGTCTGTCCCTTGTCGAAGTTCATCTCTATTGTTACTGTTTTTGGCATATCGAATACACCACGGGTAGCTTGCCAGGCTCTGCCATGGCTCTGGGTTCATCCCAGGAGGCCCAGTCTTTTCCTATGTCAGACCATCCACCATCTAGGGCCACAGGGCAGAGTCCTGGGGGTGTAGACAAGCTTATCTCCTGTCTGCCACCTGCCAACACAGTAAGGCACCGCAGCCACACCTGCAACACCTTGAGGGGCAGGTGACCTTCCTGGCTTACAATTAAAAAAAAAAACTTGGAATTTCCCCAGCATTGAGAATGTTGTGTCTTTTGTTAATATGAATGAGGGAGCTTTTAGAAAACATAAAGATAAGATCTAGAAGACTAATAAAGTAATTAGTTAAAAAAAATGGAATTTTCAATCCCTGAATCACCAGTCACCAGTGAGTCAAGTAAAACTCAAAAGGGGGCCAGGGAGATATTACTGGGGCTAATATACTTGCTTGCACACACAGAAACCCTGGCAAAACATATGGTCCCCTGTGCACCTCTAAGAGTAATCCCTGAGCACCCCCACTTCGGTCTCAACCACACCCTCCCCCAAAAAATAAGGACTTAGAGTGTTTTCAAGCAAGGTAACATTTTCCTAACTCGAAGCTATAGGAGCACAGAGGCTTTTCAGTTTGGGCCTTTTATAGCTACATATACATGTATATGTCTATATATGTCTATTTGTATATATGTGACCAAATATATATATGTATGTATGTGACATAGGTATATATGTGACCAAATTAATAAATGTGTTTCCTGAGTTCTGTGAGCTGTTCTAACAAATTTAAGTCTAAGGAGTAAGTTGTAAGATCCTGATTGGTAACCAGTTACTCAAGGACAGGTATATGAGTTTTATTTATTTATTTGTTTATTATTATACCACCATGAGATATACAGTTACAAAGATGTTCATAATTTGGTCTCAGTCATATAGTGTTCCATACCTATCCTTCCACCAGTGCCCCATTCCCACCACCACTGTCTCCACATTCCCTCCCACCCACCCCCCCAGCCTGCCTCTATAGCAGGCACTTTTTCTTTCCTCTCTTTCTCTGTCTCTGTCTCTGTCTCTCTGTCTCTGTCTCTGTCTCTGTCCCTCTCTCTCTCTCTCTCTCTCTCTCTCTCTCTCTCTCTCTCTCTCTCTCTCTCTTATACTTTGTAACTTGCCCTACAACCATGTAAGTCTCTGTGCATATTCAATGTTGAGTTTTGGTCTGGCGTTACCATTTCTCAGAGTTAGTGGAACACTGGTATATATATCCCATTAATGAATGCAGTCATTCTATATAAAGACAGGTATTTAAGTTTTTGACTGGTGTTTGAAGTCTTAAGTAGAGGCAGTTATGAAAAACCCAGTCTGGGGTGTTTGATCAGAAACACAGGTTAACAGCCTGAGCTTCTGACTGGCATGTAGAGGAGAGGGTATTGGGGAATTGAACCTAGACTTAAATAAACTGTAGTTCTCTGAGAGGTTAAAGAAGAATTGAGTTTAGTTATTGGCCATTCTGCTAATGACATTAATTGATTTTTTGGTGTGTGGAAGCCTCTGCACATAGGTTGGAGTTGCATCCAGGGACTCTTTCAATAAAATACAGCTTACAGGGGGCGGAGTGATAGTACAGGGGGTAGGACATTGCCTTGCTTGCAGCCAACTCGAGTTCTATCCCCAGCATCCCATTTGGTCCCCTGAGCACCACCAGGAGTAACCCTGAGCATCCCTGGGTGTGACCCCCAAATAAAGCAAAAAAAAAACAAAAACAAAGAAAATAGAACTTCCATATGTCAGAGATGGTACAACAGGTAGGGAGCTCGCCGCATGTGGCTGACCTGGGTTCGATCCCTATTACCATATATAGCCCCCTGATTCCTCCAGGAGTGATCCCTGAGACTTAAGCATAGTTGGGTGTGGCCTCAAAACCAAATTTAAAAAACTGGTCTTCAAAATAGTTTTTGGGCCAAAGTAAAAAGTTTTAGGGGCCTGAGAGATAGTACAGTAGGTAAAGCCTTGCATTTAGCCAATCCAGGTTCAGTCTCCAGTATCCCATTTGGTCCCCTGAACACTGCCAGGAGTGATTCCTGAGTGCAGAGCCATGGGTAAGCCTCCCCCAGCATTGCTGGTTGTGGTCCAAAAAAAAAAAAAAATCAAGTGCGAGTGTTTTATTACTATTGGATGGATTTTAGCTAACATCTCTGAGCCTAATTTCATGGACACATTAAACCTTAATCTTAAAAAGGTATCTAGAACAGTAAACTTAATACTTTCATTACTACTACTGAGCCACTAAAATCATCAGATTCAATTTTAATTGACAGACTTGTTAAAAGAAACAGGACATGGTTAATATGCACTACTATCAGTAGTGAGTGATAAATTAATGCTTGGCATAACTTGAGGCTGTTTCAACAAGAATAGGTAAGTTTGTGTCGCTTCCTGGCACCATAATGTGTTTGTTTTACCATTAGACTAATCAGGCTTCTGCCCCATGTTCCTGGCCTCAGGTATTTCCGCATTTAGTGCTGTAAGTTTCAAGACAATATTCCTCTGCCTTTTCCTGTGGCCATATTTTGTTCACCTATCCCTTCCCTGCCTAGGCTTTGAGCATTTCTATATTGCAGTAGTTTCCCTTAACGAAGTTTCTCCTAAGTAATGGCCGCACTTACTTGCTTACCACTTTTTCCCTTTGACACTAGTATGAAGGAAATACTCTTTTCAGTTCTTTTCTGTTTCCCTTCATGCTAGAGGGTTTCCGGTCTTAATTATCAGTGTTTCCAGTGCCTTGTTGCCAATTTCAGAAACTGCATCCATGGATAATTTCTCTTGTCAAATGCACTCACAGGGACTGGAAAATAGCGATTAGGGCTTATGCCTCACAAGCATCTGACCCCAGTTTGAGGTTTAGCACTACCTGGTCTCCCCCAGCATCACTGGGTTCAGCCCTGGAGGTCTCTAAGCACTACGCTATCGGGTGTGGCCCAAGGAGCACCTTCCAGCCCCCCACTGCAGGGCACAAGCAGCATCGCATTCTCTCCCAAGGCCCAGGTTCCGTCCCTGCAAACACATGGTCTCTTCAAGCACTGCCAGCAACAACTCCCAAGTTGGAAGCAGCCCATGAGCACCACTGATAAATCCCTAAACAAAATCAAGCACTGCTAAGGGACCAGAGAGAGTACAGTGGGTAAGGCTCAAGCTGAGGCTTCTCGGATAGGTCCCTGAGCACAGCTGGGAATGGCCCCAAAACAAAAAACTCACTAATGCCGAAGACGGTTTTCCCCAAATGCTGTCTGCTCATTCTGTATGTGACGTTCACGTAGGAAATTTTAGAGAAAACTTAGTCTTCCATTTTGTTCTGCTTTATTTTGTTGTCTCAGGGTTCACTAGACAATGCAGTTTCAGATATAAATTTTCTCTTTATTATTATTACTATTTTAATGTTTCTGGGAACATATGCAAAAGGGGTTTTCTGGGTCATGGAGTTCTATTCTTAATTTTCTGATTGAAATACAAGATTATTTTCCATAAAAGCTGCCACCAGCAGTGACTGAAGGTTCCTTTTTCATACAGTGCCATCAATATAGGTTGTTTTAATTGTTTTTTTTTTTTTTTTTTGATGCAGGTCATTTTCACCTGCAGTGTGAAGTGATCTCTAACTACTCTTGATTGTGAAAGAAATCTTTTTTTTTTGTTTTGTTTTGTTTTTTGGTCACACCCAGCGATACTCCGGGTTACTCCTGACTCTGCACTCAAGAATTACTCCTGGCGGTGCTCGGGAGACCATATGGGATCAACCTGGTCAGCCATGCAAGGCAAATGCCCTACCCACTGTGCTATCCCTCCAGCCCTTGTGATAGAAATCTTAAAACCAGTTTAATCTGGCATCAAACTCAAAGGAAAATCACCAGCTTTCTATACCTAAATGGCCAAGAAGAGTTTAATGTGGGCAAGTACTTCCTGGTATTGGAGTGATGTTTCTCGGACTTCTTTTCCATTATACTTAGGTCCTACTAGGTTTTGTTTCTTTAATTGTTCTCCAGCATATTCAGTTTTATCAGCTTAGCAGCAGTAGTTTTGTGCTGGTTCCAGTAGAAATCCTGGAGCTAATATCTACTGATAAAGCTTGGGTTATAAGCCTGCTTCTAGAGAGGGAAACTGAGCTTTGTTAGGTGATGCCTGAGTTATGTGTAGCCCCTTCCCTTCCCAGTCTGAGGGTGAGGTTAAACCAGACAAACAGTGAGAAAATCAGTTGATGCCTAAAGGGGTGGGGTGCTGTTATCAGCAGAACATGAAATAAATACTTGGGTGAGGAAGAATAACTAGGAAAGGATCAAGGTAACTGAGACTCTGACCTCAACAAGATCCACAGTATGTTTTATCACCATAAAGTATGTGAATTTAGAGACTTGAAACAAGCTTATCTGGCAATTTGAGTCAAGGTTTTCCCAAAAGTTTCCCTCTGAAGCATTCATGATAATCTAAGTGCAATGCTTGCTCCATCATTGCATTGATTCTCCTATTAAGTCTGTACTAAGAATTGCAAATATCGAAACCTAGTAAGGTTAGAGATTTTAATCTTAGTTATATTTTTGTGTTTATCATAATTGTAATGGGTTTCTTCACCTTTTAAATTAGATTGTGTCATTTATACACTGTACATACATATTAACTCAACCTGGTGTCAGGGATTTCAGATGAAGTCTACAGGAGAAATAAACTAACAAAGAAGAAAACTTCAAGTCATTTTATTAGGATTTTGATTCCTTTTGGGGGGTTCTTTTTCACCTGTTGTAGGACTAATTACTGCCAACTAGGTAAAGGGAAGTAGAATGAAAAGAGGCCCCCTAATTCTCACATAAGTAAAATTAAAGTCTAATTTTTACTGCCAGTTCCAGAATTGTACATTATCTCCAATAGGAACTATCAAAATTAGAATTTTACATATCTATAGAGGATGGGAGGGGTAAATGACAGGCTAGACCAGAAGTCTACAAGTATTAGAAATTTCAAGTGAATAAGTTAATGGTTATTTCAGATTATAAGCAAATAAAGTAATAGTCTTTCATCTAAATTCCGTGCTGTTCTTAACCACTGATGCAGAACAGGAACAATGTAAGAAGAAAGATTTTATATATATATATATATATATAAAATATGTCACTTGTATCACTTGTCTTCCCATTCATCGATTTGCTCGAGCGTCACTAGTAACGTCTCCATTTGTTGGGAATGAGGTCCATTATTGTTACTGTTTTTGGCATATTGAATGCACCATGGGTAGCTTGCCAGGCTCTGCCGTGGCTCTGGTTTCATCCCAGGGGGACCAGTCTTTTTCTATGTCAGACCATCAACCATCCAGGGCCCATGGGGCAGAGCCCTGGGTGTAGATAAGTCTATCTCCTATCTGCCACCTGCTGACGCAGCTGGGCACCACAGCCACACCTGCAACACCTCAGGGGGCAGATATATAATATATTAATATATAAAATATATATTTATATATTATATAATTATTTATATAATATAATTATATATTTATATAATATATTATATACTTATATAAATATATAATAAATGATGTGTTGTTTATTATATATTTATATAATATAATAAATCTATTATATATCATATATAATACATTATAAAATATATATTATATTTTAATATGTAATCTTTCTTACATTGTTTATACATACATATATATTCTGTATATATGCATATATACAGAATATATATATCTATATATATATGTATATATATACATATACTGTTTGGTTGTAGTGAGAGGTTAATATTCAGGTTTTTAAAAAAGTGGTTCAAATTTGAATCCAGCTTTGAAGAACCATAAGCTGCTAGTCAGAGAGGAAAATTGTATCAGTTTTTTCTGCTAGACTTTGACTTTGTTTAAAATAATTTCTTGTATATTTAAATGTTTTACCCTGTTATATAATATAGAGACAATGAGAAAATTCATTTGACTTCTCCACCAACAAAATGAAAAGCATGACACAAAATTGCACAAGACTGGCACTCATATATATAAATGTACTGGTTGTAAAGCTGGAAAACTGGTATGGGGTTAAGGCACTTATCTTTCATGCAGCTAACCCACGTTTGAATACCAGTTCAACATATGGTTTCCTGAGCACCTCCAGAAGTGATACCTGAACACTACTGGTAGAACCCCAAAACAAGCAAAAGTACGTGTATTAGAGTAATATGCCATGTTCTAAATAAACTCTAAGTTTTACACACACACACACACACACACACACACACACACACACACACGTATGTATACAAAGTACCATGGTTTACAATACTGTTAATGATAGGGTTGTATGTGTACAGTCAGTATTCTAATAGCACATCCTCTACCGGAGTGTCATCGTCAACATTAATATCAATATTTTCATAGAATTGTTTTGATGTTTATGGAAGATGGTACAAATGTATAAGTGTATTTAAAACTAATGAATATTTCTTTAAAACTAAAATTCTGAAGTTGATGTGACTAAATTAGAATACTAAAGGAGAGTAACTTGAAAAATAATAGGTATCATCTACTTTACAGATGAGAAACCTGAAAGATATTGAAGATTTGGTAATTCTGACTTAAAATCATCAAGTCATAAAACCTTTATACTCTTCATATCAAACTACTACCTTTTGAGTTAACATTTTTTTTCTTTTTGGGTCACACCTGGCAATGCCCAGGGGTTACTCCTGGCTCTGCACTCAGGAATTACTCCTGGCAGTGCTCAGGGGACCATACGGGATGCCGGGATCGAACCCGGTCGGCTGCATGCAAGGCAAACGCCCTCCCCGCTGGACTATTGCTCTGGCCCCCTTTTTAGTTAACTTTTCAGTTTAATATTAACTTCACTATTTTCTTCAGTCCGTTTAGGAATTTAAGATATTTACAGCTCCATTCTCTTTTTACTACAGTTGGAAGTTATGGATGATAAGCCCAGTCCTGGAACCCAAAATGAGAATTCAGAACTTCTCTTCTCCTTTGGAGTCATAACAGATATCCAATATGCTGACTTAGAAGATGGTTATAATTTCCATGGAAACAGACGGAGATACTACAGACATAGTCTTCTTCACTTACAGAATGCTATTGTTGACTGGAATAAAGAAAGCAGCACGCCTTGTTGTGTACTTCAGCTTGGCGACATCATCGATGGATATAATGCACAGTATAATGCATCAGAAAACTCACTAGAGCTCATCATGAACACATTCCAAATGCTGAAAGTTCCCGTTCACCATACCTGGGGAAATCATGAATTCTATAACTTTAGCAGAGACTATTTAACAAACTCGAAACTTAACACAAAGTTTCTAGAAGACCACATTGAACATCACCCTGAGACTGTCCCCTCCGAAGATTATTACGCTTATCATTTTGTGCCATTTCCCAAATTCCGGTTCATTTTACTTGACAGCTATGACTTGAGTGTTCTGGGTGTGGAGCAGTCTTCTCCAAAGTACCAGCAATGTCTGAAGCTACTGAAGGAGCACAATCCAAACTCAGAGTTGAATAGTCCTACAGGTGAATTATTTCTTTGAGCTGAGAATATAATATATTGTCCTTAAATTCTCCAACTGCTTTTTATTCAGCAGGAAGAGGAACTGTTAAGTTAAATTATATCATTGCTGCTGTTCAGATTCAGGATTTTTCACAAGCCTCATGGCAAGTGGATTGACTTCTGTTGGTTCAAGAGTTACTGAACAGCAGGATATTTAATACCAAGCATTATTTAACACCATGTTCTGGCCTGTGGACTTTTTAGTTAGCAACACAGAAGGTGTAAGCATTATCCCATATTTTATTGGTGGAGTGGAGGGAACAGAAGAGGTATGTACACAGAACAGATAATAAGTGAAATAGAAACATTATTTTCATCCTAATAACCTTGACCAGAGAAAATAATGAAGCAGAAAGGCACAAGAGTAATTAGTTGAGGTGGTCAGAGATAACCAGAAATTTCTTCAAGGAAGAAAAATTGTAAACTGAGACATGTGTGACTGGAGTCATCCTTGCTAAGGATCAGGGGGCAGAGTGTTTGGAAGACAGGAAAAACAAGCGCAAAAGTGCCTAATGAAATAAAATTTAGACATAAATAATGCAGAAGAAAAGCAGAAGAAAAGCAGAGTAGAAATGAATCTACTATGTGTTTTCCAGTATAGTCTGGAGCTAGTGAAATAGGCAGAGGAATGTCAAGATGAATACATGACATTTGCATGTTGCTCCAAATTTGCTTAAATTTTCCTACAGAGGTACAATATTCCCATATTTGCTAAATTTGAGTGCCTCAGTGGAGGAAAATACGACATAGGTTCTAACCCATTAATTCATTCTAGGACTTTCTGAGCCCCAGTTTGTCCAGTATAATGGTGGATTCAGCCAAGAGCAGCTGAAGTGGTTGAATGAAGTTCTTACATTCTCTGACACAAATCAAGAAAAGGTAGTGATTGTCAGTAAGTATTGAAGTGATTTGACTACACGCACTAGCTTTTGTAATTTGGTTTTTGGCCCACACCCAGCTGTGCTCAGCATTTCTGTGTCTGTGCTCTGGGATTACTGTTAGAGAGCCCCGGGAACCAGGGAACCATCTGTCTATATGTGGTGCTAAGGACTGAACCCAAGTTGGCCACGGGCAAGGCAAGCAACATACCCACTGTATTATCTCGCTGATCCCTATACTGGCTCTCTTTTCTTTTTTTCTTTTTTGGGTCACACCAGGCGGGTTACTCATGGCCCTGCACTCGGGAATTACTCCTGGCAGTGCTCAGGGGAACCATATGGGATGTTGGGTGTCGAACCCGGGTCAGCCGCATACAAGTCCAATTTTAAAACATTATAACAGTGTACTATAAAATGAATATTGACTTTAAAATATTTCATTGAAAAGCTACCTGTTAGATACTCAGGGTTAATATTAAGTATATATACTTAAAGTTAATATTTAAGTTCAATATATAAAGTTTTGTCAGGAAAGAACTGTAAAGCAAACTTCTTGCTAGATAGCAGAACCTGTAGAAATTCTACTCAAATGAAATCAATTTATGTAGTAATAATTAGTTGAGACATTAATTTCAGGTCCTGTTCCAAACCTTAACTTTAGGAGACCTGCCTCATGGCCACCAAACTGAGCATAGATGATAGTGCAAAAGCTGGTTTAGCAGGGAGAAGGTTAGAGATTCAGCTGGCAGTAAGCACTTCAGTACTAACTCTGCCTGCTTGTAACTTCATGGAAGTAAGGTTTATATTTTATTAAGTCATTTTGACATGTGTTGCCATCATATGTCATAAGAATCTGCAGGAGCTTAAAAGAAACTTAGATATGGGTATGTACATGTGCACATATTTACCAAGAGCTGACTTTGGGTTTCTTGTGTAGCTGGTGTCCCTCAGGATCTAATTGATGGAGCACAATATAAAAGACTAGATGCGGGTCATACAGGAGGGCATGTCATTTTGGCATAGCTTATTTTTTGCAGTTAACTCTGAGAATAGACACGTTGAATGCAAAACGACAGTGTTTAAAACGGTCTACTATCAACACCCTTTCAAAAGGCTAGGCTATTCAGAGAGTTGATAACAAAATTTTGCAACTGTATATAAATGTATTTATTACTGCTCTTCCACCAATGTGATACAGACATGTAGATGAAACAGGGAGTGTTTCTGTTTCCACTGAAACAGCTCATATCATTCAAGCCCGGAAATATAAAGGCATCTTTCTGAGAGTAAATAGTGTGGCACTAATTGTATTATGTAAATACTGTGACACTATTTGGGTTTACAATAAGTTGTCTCCAAAACTGGGATACTTCTTGACCTATGTCTAATTTTCAGTTTTTCACTAACTTTGTTAGTCTAGAGATCATGTCGTTACTAGAGCTAGAAATCATGTGGTTATTCCATTTAATTTTTGGGAAACTGAGAGCAAAGAGATTCCATTTCATAGCAAAGAACTGTCTAGCTACTGGCAGAACTAAAATTAGACTCTACATTTTATGTGTCAGTTCCCTTCCCTACTCTCACCTATATTATTCCCAATACCCATTTATTTTCATATATATTAGTATACCTATCTGTATTAGCAACTATTTAAACTTCTAGGTTTCGCTGTAAGTTTAGATACTATAGCAAGTATTAGGTATTTTAGATTCTTCTTAGAAAACTTTAAAGTTGGCTTATAGAAATTTTATTTTGTTGGCATTTTATCTACTTCTTTGGCCAGGCAGCTGGAAACAGAATTTGTATTAGTAGACATAAAACACTGCAGGAGGGTCAGAGGTTTGGGTGGAGAGCTTAAGAATTAAGTTTAGAAATACTAAGTTTGGAGTAACCCCTCAGCATCGCTGGGTGTGACCCCCAAAAAAGGGGTGCGGCGATAGTCCAGTGGGTAGGGCATTTACCTTATATGTGGTCGACCCGGTTTGATCCCCGCATCCGTACCACCAAGAGTATTCCTCAGTGCAGAGCTAGGAGTAACCCCTGAGCATCGCTGGGTGTGACCCAAAAAAGAAAAAAAAAAGAATTAAGTTTTCAGATAACTATTAGATATTAAAGACCTATCACATATCAATGGAGATGTTGAGTAGTTGACAAAGAGTACACATTTAGGTTATATTGGTTAAATGTGGAAGTTGAGGGAGCGGATTACTAAGATCTCATCAAATGTAAGAAATGAAGCCTACAGTCCATGCATAGACACCTGTAATGAGACGGTGAAGAAATACGGAACAGCAGACGAGAGTGAGGGTTAGTTACCATTCACTTTAGAGCTACAGGAATTTGATCAATGAATCTATATAACATCTAGACTTAGAATATCACCCAGTTCCTTTGGACTGACTCATCTCTTACAGCTTCAGAGCATGAAGAAAGTGTGTGTGGGGTGTGGGGGTGAGGTGTGGATGGGAAGGAAACATTAATACATAATTTATTGTAGCTTTTATCCCTGCTTTTATCAACTAGTGTCACAGATTAAGGGAGACAGAGAGAAAAAGAAAGTAATTAAAAGGGAAGAAGCAAAAGTCCAGTGTAGTGCCTACCTGCCCTTCATAGCAAAATTGTGGCATCAGGAACTCAGAGCTCTCATGGTTCTGCTTCCAGTGTGTCTACTGTGAAACCTATAAAAATCACCTGCTTTAACTCGGTTTTCTCATCTGTAAATTGGCTATTATCTAGATCTCATGCAGGTAACTTGGGGGTGAGGGGGAGAGAGCTCCCAAATGGTACTCGGAAGCCCAGGGGCGCCTCCCCAACAATTCTTGGCATTCCTGGACCAAGGTTCAATGGAAGGGCCTGAGAATGCTTAAAGGCTTTACTTAAACCACCCCAGGAGGTAAAGTTGGGGGCTGTAAGGCTAAGTGATGCTCAGGGAGACCATGTGGTGCCAGCAGTTAAACAGTTGTGAATAAATTGTGGTCAGCCACACCCCCTGAACCCCTATATTAAATAAGCCCATGTACTATTTCCCTGGCTCTGGCCAATTCTTAAAGTTTATGGAGTAGGTTTTCCATATTTAAGGAAATCAGTGAAGCTGTATTCTAATTCAGCGCCTCCCCCATATCTGACTCCCTTTGCAGACTGCTTTGCAAAGGAGACCCCTGGTTTCTTCTTTTTGAGCATCTTGCAGAAATCTTAGGGTTTCTGCCTCTACAGTTGCCTTACTTGTATGTGAGCAGCCTCACACCTCTTTGTGTGCTGGTTGTAGATTACCTAATCACGTATGTGGATTCTGGCTGCTCTCAGTCTATTTGGATAATGAAGTTGCAATATACAATATTTCCCCCAACTACTAGTTTGTATTCATTTATTTTGGTGAAAGATCAGTCTCTTACTTGGCTTCTAATACTTCTTTTTTTTTCCTTAATAGGCCACATTCCTATTTATCCAGAGGCCTCTAATACTGTGTGCCTGGCCTGGAATTACAGAGATGCCCTAGCATTGATTTGGTCCCATGCATCTGTGGTGTGTTTTCTGGCGGTCATACACATGATGGTGGCTACTCTGTGGATCCTTTTGGTGTGCACCATGTCAGCCTAGAAGGGGTTATTGAAACAGCCCCAGACAGCCAGGCTTTTGGTACAGTTCATGTCTATCCTGACAGAATGATATTAAAAGGGAAAGGCAGGGTTCCCGACAGAATTATGCATTATAAGAATGGAAATGATTTTAACCTCATTGTTTAGTAATCTTTTGGTATAACAAAGTGTATTTATAGTCACTGTGAATTATCTCCTAAAAATACTCTGAAGTGACATTTATGGCAATATATCCAGTGTTGAATGTTGAATATATCCAGTGTTAAATGAAACAAAATGAATGAAGGAGGCATGAATAAATCAGTGAGGAAGGTGAGGATGGAGACCAGAAGTCTTAAAACTTTTCCTTACCTGAAAGTTTTAAACTTTTTTCCAGGAGACTGTATTTATGTATTAACTGTGGAATTTGAGATTCTTAATAAAATGTAATAAAATAAGGAAATAAACTGAGTGAGTTTTGTGCACTTTTTTTTTTTTTGGCAGAGCATACCATACACTTTTTTTAGGTTTGGATTCCTACTTTGTAAACAGAAAATACTAGCTATTTCATAGGTCAGTGGGCAGTTACACAAGTGAATGTGTGCTTCTCATACAAGGGTTTTAGGATCAAATCACGAGTCATATATTTCCCAGGTCTCAAATAAAATTTAGTCAGAATTACATTTTTTCATTTTTGTCCTGCCACCTTTCAGCAGTTCCATGACTGAATAGACTATCTTTCTGAGGCAACCAATATTAAATTGTATTATAAATAGCCTTAACATTTTTTAGGTTTTAAATAAATAATCTCAATTATTACCTCAGGTTACCTGAAATAATCTAGGAAACTGGCTTGGTACAATTATCTTTATTTAAATAATCATTATAAAAATCAATTAAAAATACTTTATGAGCAGGCTTCTTGACTTCATTTAAATTGCTGTTTTGCAGTGAGTTGGCCAGGAGGACTGTATTTCCTTATTGATATATATGTAGGCCCATGAGATAAATGGGAAAAGAGTTATTACAACAGCAATGGCCAAATGAAATCTTCCAACAACTGAATCCCTATAAAGAAACAAAAAATGTTTATGATTAAAAATCTGGTAAAATGTATTAATTTACAGACCAGCCCAGGTTTGATCCCTGGTGCTGGGTATGTCCCCTGACCATACAAACACTGACTGAAACACTCATGATATGTTAGAATTATTTTCTGTTAATTTTGTGTGTATTATGATGGCAGAGTGTTTAGTTTTATTTTGTTTTTGGGACATAATGTGGTCGGGCTCAGAAGCCACCAAGTATTTAATTAAGACATGAATCTTTTTTTTTTGGGGGGGTCACACCCGGCAATGCTTGGGGGTTTCTCCTGGCTCTGCACTCAGGAATTACTCCCTGGCGGTGCTCGGGGGGACCATATGGGATGCTGGGGATTGAACCCTGGCCGGCATGGGCCGGCCGCATGCAAGGCAAACGCCCTACCTGCTGGGCTATCGCTCCGGCCCCAAGACATGAATCTTTAATTAACACAAGGATTCCCATGGTGATAAATTAAAAGTTCGAAAAATAAGTATAGAAGGAGGAAAAAGAAGGGGGAAAAAAAGGCATAACTATGGGAAAATAGGAAGCAGATATTAAAACTTAAAATGCCAAAATATATATGAAATTGCATTAAATATGAATGTACTAACTATTCCAAACATCAATGGTTTCCAAAGTGGGCAAAAAGATTAAAAACCCAACTAAACACTGCTTGCAAAAGACAATCCCTCAATTTATAAGTACAGAAACTTTGAAAGTCAAAAGATGGAAACAAAAGCCAATAGAAAAATTTTGTTTTATTTTTACTTTTTTTTTTTTCTTTTTGGGTCACACCCGGCAATGCTTAGGGGCTACTCCTTGCTCTGTACTCAGGAATTACTCCTGGCAGTGCTCAGGGGACCATATGGGATGCTGAGGATCAAACCAGGATCAGCCACGCACAAGGCAAAAACCCTCCCTGCCATACTATTGCTCTAGCCCCTCTATTTTTACATTTAAACTCCTATTTTTCTTGTTTGTCAAGCAGTACTCAGGGGTGCCCCTCCTGTGACTCCCTGACAACCAGGCTGACATTTCAGTGCAAGGCCCGAAGATGCCAGTGCTGCAAGGATTACCTGGGCTTCACAGTGTCTCAGGGCCTCCAGAGTTGCTCCTGGCTTGGGAGACCATGATCTGAGGTCTCGAGCTGGGGTTAGGACCATGCAGCCTGCACCTCAACCTCTGCCCTATCTCTTCTGCTCTGGTAGCAATTTGAACTACAGGCCTTAAGGGCCAGCATTAGAGAAAATTAGACCCTCTCTGGTGACTACTTATTTTAATTTGTATATTGAAATACTCATATATAAGCAAAAAGATACGAATGTACTGAATCATATGTACCCATGACCCAGCTTCGCCATTATTACTTCCTCTGTCTCTGTCCTGTTTTTTCATTTTGAAGTAAATCCTAGATATCATATTGTCTTATCTGTAAGAATATTAGATTATATCACAAAAAGGTAAGTTAGGGAGGGGCCAGAGCAATAGTACAGCGGGTAGGGCATTTGCCTTCCACACAGCCGACCCGGGTTCAATCCCCGGGCATCCCATATGGTCCCTCGAGCAATGCCAGGAGTAATTCCTGAGTGCAGAGCCAGGAGTAACCCCCTGAACATTGTCGGGTGTGACCCAAAAAAAAAAAACCAAAAAAGGAAAGTCATTTAAAAATAGCCACACTGGGGTGGGGAAGAGAGCTCAAAGGGTCCACATATGTGCTTGGCATTGCTGGAAGCTGGAGTTTGATCCCCAGAACTGCATGGTACTCTCAGCACAAGAGTGACCTCCAAGCGGGGGGGGGGGGGGGGGGGGGGGGGGAGGACCCATAGAGTAGCCTCTTGAGTACTATTGAGAGTGGCTCAAACCAACTAAATAAAAATAATTAAAAATTGCCATTCATTAATAGGATATAAATAGATACCAGTGTTTTACTAAGTGTGGGAAATGGTAAGGGCAGATTAAAACTCACCATTGAATATACATAAAGAGACTTAAGTGATAAACTCTAAATATCTGCAGGGCTAGCCACAATGTATAAAAGAAGAGGGAGAGAGATGCAGAGACAGAGAGAGAGAGAGAAAGAGAGGAAACTGGGGTACCTGCTATTGAGGCAGCCTGGGGTGGGCGGGAGGGGGGGTACATTGGTGGTGGAAATGGGGCACTGGTGGAGGGATGGGGTGCTGGAATACTGTATTACCAAGAACCAATTATGAACACCTTTGTAATTGTATATAAAAAATTTTTAAAAACTGCCAAGTTTCCTTCTGGATAATAATTTGTGTTCTCCTAAAGAATGACTCTTATGAAAATACAGGACCATATATGTAAGTGTGAGAAATTAGAAAACTTTGAGAAATATTATTTAGTTTTCCTTGGGAAAAGAAAAAGTTCTTTCAAAGATTCCTCTTTTAATTTGTGTGTCAGTATTTTCTTAGCTATCTAATCTGACCACCCTGGAAACCTCCACCTTTAATAATTTGAAAACTTACTTTGGTGCAGTATGACATAGGCTCATCCAAGCTATGATAATCAGCAGGCCAAACAGCTCCCTATAAAATCGCGAATTTCATATTTTGAAGTGTCTACGATGCATGTTATCTTATTTTTCTCTATGGCACTTATTTCTGACTTCCTTAGATGGCTCCTCAGACCCCAGCCTCCCACCCCAGATACACATAGAGCATCTACAGAATGTTTCCAAATTTGGCCAAGCTTCAACAACTACTTTTTCAGAGAGTTTAAAACATTAGGTGAAAACAAATTTCTTCTTGTGAAAAAAATTAAGATTCTGTGATCATCCTCAACTTACAAGAGGGAGGAAATGACAAAATACATGAGAAGGATGTCTGAGATTGACTATGCTGCCCTCTAAGGGAGCCAGTATACTTGTAGATAATATTTTGGCTTTACCCAGAACTAAATCAGAATGATTCCAACTTGTAAAGACTATTTTATATATCTCATTAAAGGGTGGCAACTTCAGTAGCCTGATAAACATAATGCACATGTAAATACTATCTGTAATAATGGAATATAGTAGATAGTATTAGGTTTAAATCCTAATACCATCATGCCTTTAGTTTCTTCATTTTATAGAGAAGATAAAAAATAACTTCATAGCTCCTCAAGGTATAGTTGGGAATTAAATTATCCCTGTACCCTGGCACAATTATGCCCGTCCGCCGGGGGGGGCGCGGGGTTGGTCTCGCCCCCCCTCCCCGGAGTTCCCCGGGGGGGGGGGGGGGAACAGGGGGGGGCGGGGGGGCCCCCCGGGGGGGGCCCCGGCCCCGGCAAGGAAGAAAACCCCCCCCCCCGGGGCCAACCGCCCGGCCCCACAATTATGTTATAAAGCAATCCATTTCTCAGTGCTACTCCACCTCTTCCAGGGAGCAAAAGTCATTTACTGCTTACCTGGCTTCTTCCTCGTGTAAGATGTTCTGTTGCTTGTGAAGCAAGAGGTGGTATACCAAACCAGCAGACCACGTGATACAAAAGAACATGTGTATTGCAGAGACAGTCTTCCAAATAAAATGACCTAAAAATAAATTTCTTGATGAAAATAATGATGATATTAACCAACTGTACTCTGTCCTCCAAGTGCATAGATTTCTTAAGTCCTCCAGCTTAAATCAAAACTAGCAAAGTGATGACTTGTGTCCCAATACTCAGTGACAACCAAGTCAGTGTCTATTATACAAATGTAAAATTCTTCTGGTATATAAATATACCACTTCCATTACTCATTTCCTTAACATTTTCTTTCTGGTGCCAGAACTGCATGATGTTAAGACCACAATGGTATCCTGAGCATTGCTGGGAGTAAAACCCCCAAAATGCTGGATGTTTCCATCTTCCCCTACCCCCAACATCCCAACATCTCTAATTCTACTGTTAAAAGTCATAAAAGGGCCGGAGCGATAGCCCAGCGGCAGGGCATTTGCCTTGCATGCGGCCAGCCTCTGTCGGCCTGGGTTCGATCCCTGGCATCCCATATGGTTCCCTGAGAACCGCCAGGAGTAATTCCTGAGTGCAGAACCAGGAGAAACCCCTGAGCATCGCTGGGTGTGACCCAAAAAGCAAAAAAAAAAAAAAAAATCATAAAAGGTTTGTTGGGTTTGGGTTTGGAGTAGCTACTTTGTGGGACATCATTCAGAAGTGATAGTGGTCATTACACATGTAAGCGAACATTTATTGTGTTCTGTTTTCCAGCATCAAACTTACTATGCTATCCTTATTTCTAAGGGGACCTGACTCTTGTACGCCCCCAGTCCAGACAACTGAATCTTAACTGGGTCAAACAATGCATTACATTCCCTTAGCTACACTAATACGGCTTAGAATGAACCAGTGGCAAATCTGAACCAACAACTCAATTCTGACACTTCATTTTTTGGAATGAATTGGTTTTGGGGCCATACTGATGGTAGTCAGTGATCACTGCTGGCATATGTGAGTTACCCAGGACTGAACTCAGGTCAGTCACCTGCAAGGCACGTGCCTTATTCACTGGACCATTTCTCCAGCCCCAGATTTTATATTCTTTCTTGGACTTAGCATCTTAAAAATGTGAACTTTATGGGCCGGAGCAATAGCCCAGCGGGTAGGGTGTTTGCCTTGCACGCGCCGGGCCTCTGTTGGCCTGGGTTCGATCCCCGGGGAACCCATATGGTCCCCGAGCACCACCAGGAGTAATTCCTGAGTGCAGAGCCAGGAGTAACCCCCTGAGCGTTGCCGGGTGTGACCCAAAAAAGCCAAAAAAAAAAAAAAAAGTGAACTTTAAGCTAGAAGGCTAATACATGTAACCCAGGACTAAAGTCAGTAGATGGTAAACAGAGATCAGAAAAGTTTATGTGTTAGCCGTCTGGTTATAGTCCATTTGGATTGGGTTTATCTTTGCTGTAATAAATGAATCTCTAAAAAAAAATAAACGAAGCCCTAACTGATACACTTTAAAAAAATTAGTTTCCCCATCCTGGTCAGAAGTATTCTATAAATTCTCTAATGTCAAGTCCCCATGGTAGAAGCTATTTTTAAATAAAGTATGGTATATCAGAAGTAATATTTATCATTAGTAAGAAAATATTAGTAAATAATATAAAAATGTTTTCTGTTCAAAACACAGTTTTGCATATAAAATTAGTCACTAAGTGTATATTGAGAGGTTTTAGAGCCACAGATGTCAAAGCATTTGCTTATAAAACATAGCACTGAAGTTAGCAGCTAGTGGGTAATGCAACAATTTAAGTTACAGATTGTAAGTGATTTGTTCATTTATTGCTACCTGGGATGTAGATGTAATGAGTTCAAGGAATGGGCCACAAAGTAAATATACTATTCCTCTGATTTTACAGCCATTTATTCATTCAACAAGCATTATTGCATGCCATATGCCTGGACTTATAAGAGTTAGACCTGATCCTGCTTTATGGGGAAAACATACATTAAAGTATGTAATAAATTGCTGCAGGGCCTATGACAATACATAAAGCTTTTAGATAAACATTTAGTGAAAAATCTAGATATTTATTATGAACATCATAAATTTCTATATGCAAGTAGCAACTCATAAACAAAGATGTTGAATAATTTAAAATGTTTTAAAAAATGGATCTATTTCAGTAATGCATTTAAGTGGTAGAGAGCAGTTTTGAATATATGAGGTCCTGGCACCAGAAAGAAAAAGTTAAGGAAATAATTAATGGGATTGGTATAAGTCTAAGAAGAATTTGTAAGAGTTTACATTTACATAAAGGCACTGATTTGGTTGTACTAAGTATTGGGACATAGGTCATCACTGCTAGTTCTGATTTAAGTTTGATGACTTAAGAAATTATGCAGTTGGAGGACAGAGTACAGTTGGTTAAGTGTTTGCTGTGTACATGCTGACCCAGGTTTGATCCCCAGTGCCGCTTATGATCCCAAGCTTTGCCACAAGTGATCCCTGAGCATAGGGCCAGTAGTAAGCACAGCTGTGGCCTAAAGACAATAAAAAGGAAAGAGAAAGAAAGAAAGAAATATATGACATTTATGCAGTAACTAACATCCTTTCTCCATGACTTAGTATGACAAATCCTTGTAACATTTTCCTAAAGATGGGTGGAGATTACCTAGATTATAATTAGGCCCCCTTGTATTACCAAGAAAAGAAAGGTCTGGAGAGTTTTATTTTTCCTGGCAGTTGTGCAATTCGACTATTATAATATTATGTGTACTGTATCACTATCAGAGTTCAATATTCATACCTGTGACAACAGGGTTAAGTCCAACAAGTAGGGTCAGCACTGAAGGTATGGTATAAATCACCTTTAGCAAACAAACAAGTAATGTGAGTTAAGAATTAGGCTCATACCAGAGACGTACAGAGATATAACAATGATATTAGTGGCTGTCCTGTTCTATTTTTTACCTCTAGGTTTCAGTAACAATGGAAGAAATCTTGGCATTTACCATGTCATTTTTATCTCTCTTCCTCCTAGAGTGTAGAGGGTAGGAGATTTCAGGAAATATTCATATTTATTTATTTACTTATTTTTATTTTATTATTTACTTATTGCTTTTTGGGTCACACCCGGTATTGCTCAGGGGGTTACTCCTGGCTCTACACTCAGTAATTACTCCTGGTGGTGCTTGGGGGACCATATAGGATGTTGGGGGATTGAACCTGGGTTGGCCACGTGCAAGGCAAATGCTGTCCCCGCTGTGCTCTTACCCTGGCCCCCAGGAAATAATTCATCTTTAAACTATTAAGCAGCTGCTTTTGAACTTCTTGTTAAGTAAGATATCTGGTATTTTTGCAATCTAATGCTCATCATATTTTTTATTTTTACTCCTGACTGCATTCTGATAAAGTATCCACAAGCAAGGTGAAGTTGGAAACAATAAAATGAATCAAGTAAAATATAAAAATTCAAGCCCCTAGTTCTTAGTCATCTAAGCATTCATTCATTCATTCATTCATTCATTTTTCTTTTTTCTTTCTTTCTTTCTTTTTTTTTTTTTTTTTTGCTTTTTGGGTCACACCCGGCAATGCTCAGGGGTTACTCCTGGCTCTGCACTCAGGAATTACTCCTGGCGGTGCTCGGGGACCATATGGGATGCCGGGGATCGAACCCAGGCTGGCACGGGCCGGCCGTGTGCAAGGCAAATGCCCTACCCACTGGGCTATCGCTCCCGGCCCCCATTTTATTTTCTTATTTAAGAGTCAATATGAAAATAACTGAAATAGTACAGCTCTATTGTAGATTACCTAAGTGCCACCAAGAAGGAGAAGGAATTAACATCAGTACCCATGGAAGTTGACATATACCGAGACAATTTCATGGGATCAAAGGAAGGATAGTTGGAAAATGGAAATGAGGGCAGAGATTTCTTTTGGATAAAATAGCATTTGAGATACAGCTTGAAGTTTAAATAGAAAATGTATTTATAGAAGAATTCTTTTTTAAAAAAATATTTATTATACCACCATGAGATATACAATTACAAAGATGTTCATGTTTGGGTTTTGGTCATACAGTGTTCCAGTACCCATCCCTCCACCAGTGCACATTTCCCACCACCAAAGTCCCCGATTCCCTCCCCCATCCCCTAGTCTGTCTCTATGGCAGGTTCTTTATTTCTTTTCTTTCTTTTTTTCTCTCTTTCTCTCTTCCTTTTACACATTGTGGATTGCAATACATACATTTAGAGGTTATCATGTGTATCTTTTTGCCTGTATTCAATGCTCAGTTCTAGGCTGGTATTATCACTTTCATCAATTATTAGCACACTGTTCCCTTCTCTATCTTACCTAACCTCTGACTCCCACATATTTGTGGTAGATTTGACATGCCCTCTTGATCTATGTTTTGCCTGACCTTGGATATTGGTATCATGGTTTGTGTGTGTGTGTGTGTGTGTGTGTACACACACACACACACCCACATATACATATATATATTTATGTCACGCAAATAAATACAGTCATTATTGAAGAATTCTTAGGGCAGAGCACAAGGCCTCATCATTCATTTAGGTGTAATTAAACTTCAAGACCAAGCAGGGTTAAGTTCCAAAACAAGCCAGTAATCATATTGTGGCAGATTTGAATCATATTGTGGCAGATTTGAAGCAAAGTTGAGTAGCTTCAACTTGGAGATGTTAGGAAAAGTAATGAAGCAAGAAGAAATGGGAAACGTTCTGAAAGTGATAGAGATTCCTATAGAAGAGTAGCTATTACAAGAATTCATATGGGGAATAATGAAAAACTATAAGAATAAGGAAGGATGTCTTTGGGGACTTGGTTTATTTATGTTCATATTCATGTCACCTAAGAATGAACTGAAATATAAACGTGCCTACATCATACAGATGGGAAGCCCCAGCTTGTTTGTTATTTTTAGATGTCTTTGGTTTTTATGCTTTTATTTTTTTGAGGGCTCTCCAGTGAGAAGAGAGAGAGAGATTTTAGAGATACTGAGATTTTAATCAAGGATAATGCAGAGAATGAGTCTGTGATTACAAACATGGTGAGTCAAGAGGAAGAGCGGATCCTGAGAGAGTGTGCTGGATGGAACACTGGGCATGTCTGAGGAGCAGTTACGGAGGGACACAGGTCTAACCGGCTTTGGGAAATTGAAAATTAAGCTAGATATGAGATATGTCTACAGGGCAATAATACTCAAGCTAGGGATTGGAGGCAGAATGCTAGGAAGAGATCATATGCCCCATTTAATTCAGGGCATATCATAATCTGAACATGGGCCAGAGTGATAGCACAGCGGGTAGGGCATTTGCCTTGCACATGGCCAACCTGGGTTCGATCCCTGGCATCCCATATGGTTCCCTGAGCACTGCCAGGAGTAATTCCTGAGTGTAGAGCCAGGAGTAACCCCTGAGCATCACTGGGTGTGATTCAAAAACAAAAAAAAACTGAACAATGAGCAGTCTCAGAATGCAGTTATACCACACTAACAAAACTGACTAGAATTTATCATTATAATTCCAGATGTTTTTACTTGTTAATGGTCAACATTATCTCAAAGTTTGTTATAATCTAATACAATCTGAGGATATTTTACAATCTTATATAGAGAAAAGTGGACTATATTAGGAAATGTGCAATGATTTCACCTCCAAATGATTTAAGCAGAATAATCAATGTATATTCACATATATTTTGTATATTCATATATGTAGAACCCTTCAGTGTTTATTAATTTTAACTATTGTCTATAAATATATTTTATTAACTTAACAGTATCAAAAAATCAAAAAGCCTGTGATTTTTTTTTCTGATGAAATGTTTGTAAGGGCTTCTGGGCAGAAACCCAGAAACATTATGAGGGCTATTCAGCTGGCCCTAGGAGATCATCGGAAAAATAATTTAGAAAATGTTCACAGTGTGTCCAATTTTATTCAAAAAAGAATGCTGCTAAAAGACCCCTCTATCTCTGGAAAACAAATTTATACATTACATTATCACGTAAATTCTTTACTCCTAATATTTTAGGAAAAGGAGTTTGAAGAAGATTTGGTTTCTAATAAAGCAGAGAAGGAAGGCAACAGGATAACACCGTCTTGTGCAATTTCACAGTTCTTTCAAACAGAAGAAAAAAGTCAATACTCACCATCCATAGTTCTGGCGTCTGGATCATTTACCTATTATGCCAAAAACATCAATGCATTAGCGCACCAACTGTCACACCACATTCCTAAATTTGGTCTGCTCTTTTTTATTTACTATGTACCAAACTGCAAAAAGATACAGAATGGGAGTGAGACAGCACATTACAGTGGCTGAAATGGGCTTCATGCTGAACACAATGGATGAAACTCAACATACCAGTCACATAGTGACACGTTTTGTAAAGAATTGGACAGGAGCTAAACCTAGGGGGTTCTTTTAAACGCCCTCCAATTTCCAGGACCATAGAAAGGGAAATCCCTTCTTCCAAACTGAAGCAATTCTTTATTAACCTTTTGCTCTGCTCTCTCTCTTTGTAGCCCCTGAATGGCCATTTATATCCACAGACCAAAGGCTCCAGGACACCTTACTGCAGGACAGTTTTTAGATTAAAATGCTCCTGCTAGAGGTCAGGAGGGACAGTACAGCAGTGAGGGCGTTTGCCTTGCTGCGGGTTCGATCCCCAGCATCCCACATCCCAGTCCCCAAGCACCGCCTGGGTAATTTCTGAGTGCAGAGCCAGGAGCAACCTCTGAGCATCACCGGGTGTGACCCAAAAAAGCAACAAAAAAAAAATTGAGTAATAATTGGAGTATGTGTCTTACATAGTTGCGGGCCAGCGGGTAGGGGTTGGGGGGCAGCCCTCAGGCACATTAAACCCTAAACCCAGTCGATTTCTGAAAGTGCGAAAATGCCCACCTCCACCAGCTGGAGGACAGGGACAGTCCGCCCTAGGGTTAGTCTGACGTGGGGTTAGTGACTCAGGGTTCAGCACCCTTCCGAGCCCGCTCCACGGTCGGCCGCGTGTCCCTGGGGCCCGGGCGTCAGACCTGCACGAAGGCAGCCAGTGCAAAGAAGGCGGCCATAAGGCAGCTGCAGGCCCTCCAGATCGCCAGAGCCCAGCGACCCGCCGCGGGAGCCATTGGTCTGGACGGAGCCGGCGCGGGGCGAAAGCACCCAAGGCCCGCCCCCGTGCTTCCGGCGCCGCCCCCGTGCTTCCGGCGCCGCCCCCGCTTCGTCCCAGCTTCCCTTGGGCCGGAGCCCGGCGTTTAGCAACGCGCAGGCGCAGGGACTGCATAAGTAGCACGCTTGGAGCGTTCCGGGGCCGTTCGTACCGGTTGCGGCCATTCGCAAACGTGGTGAGGTGCCAGTTAACAGTAAACCCCAATTCACAAATGGGGAAGGGAGTTCAGTAAATAGTTGGGGCCGGAGCGATAGCACTGCGGGTAGGGCGTTTGCCTTGCACGCGCCCGGCGTCCCATATGGTCCCCCGAGCACCGCCAGGAGTAATTCCGAGTGCAGAGGCAGGAGTAACCCCTGAGCATTGCTGGGTGTGACCCAAAAAAAAAAAAAAAAAAAACGAATAGGTCATTTACAGTAAAAATCTCCAACTTGTAGGTTGAAGCAAATCCTATTTGAGTCCATAATCATACTATTTCCATGCTTGCTTTCACTGTGGCTTGTTTCACTTTCCTGTTCAAGAAATAGGCGCATATGTTGCGGAACCCATGTGCTGCTTGAGCCCACGTCGCCGAACACATGTGCCCCCACCACACATGTGTCGCCCAAGTACGGGTCGCCAGCTTGAGATGTGCACTCTCTTTCTCTCTCTCTCTCTCTCTCTCTCTCTCTCTCTCTCTCTCTCTCTCTCTCTCTCTCTCTCTCTCTCTCTCTCTCTCCCTCTCTCTCTTTTCCCTTTCTTCACCTTTTTCTCCTTACCCTTCCTCAAAACCTCCAAATAAAATCTGTTTTTCTTCAAAAAAAAAAAGTAAAAAAGGCTAGGTCAATAGTTCAATGTGTTGGATGAATACGTGCATTACATGTAGGTACCCAGTATTTGGGTCTGATCCCCTTCACCGCATGCACCCCAATAAATAAAATTTTAATAGAAGAAAGAAGACGTGGTGTGTGTGTGTGTGTGTGTGTGTGTGTGTGTGTGTGTGTGTGTTTCTATTTTATGCATCCCCTTCCTTTCCCCCCAAAGCTCAGGAACTTTCAAAGCCCTCTAAGCATTATGGTAATTTCTTAGAGTGAAGACAGTTATATTAGTATCTTATACAGCTCACAGTTTTTCTAAAAGTTTATTTATCTTCATGGGCTTTATTATAAAAGGTATTTACATATAATAATTATTTGCAATTCTTTCCTACAACCAAAACCAACAAAATTTCCACATGTGTAGCTTATGAATTTCTTATGAACTAAAGACACTGACAAATGCAGTCTTCCCTGACTTGTATTACTGTGTTTCTCTGTTTTTTTTTTCATTTACCCTTCTGATTAGTTCTTCCCAGACTCATTTACATATGCAAAGACTTCATCATTTTTACTGTTCCAGAGTCTCAGCTCTTCCAATCACGAGCATGTGCACCTGTCCTCCTATCTTTTTAGCTAAATCTTCTAAAATATCTTTTATGGATTTTTTTTTCTACTCAGTTTCATCCTTTCAAGAAACTTTTTGTTTAAAGAAGATCCTCTTTGGAATGCCTGGCACTGACCCAGGTGTAGGGACCATCAGGGTGGATTTACTGTTTGTGGAGTGCTTTGGAGAAGGGCAGTTTATGGGCTGGTAGTGGTGGGCACACATGAAACAGTGGCCACAGGAGCTGAGCTGGGTAGAAGTTCATATGCACAAGCAGGGCTACTGCTACTTCAAATTCAGCAAGACTCCTTACTGAGTTCTACCAGTAAGTCAGCTCTGGGGCTGGGAACAAGTTATGGAGAGAGAGAGAGAGAGAGAGAGAGAGAGAGAGAGAGAGAGAGAGAGAGAGAGAGAGAGAG